>MU223980.1:390841-436248 GCA_018584345.1 Thuja plicata | reverse complement strand
TTACCTGGTACGTGCAAATGTTATGTTTAATATGAACTTTGTAATACTAGAATGTTTTCTAATGTCTTGTAATATTTTCCTAATGTTTTGTAACATTTTCTTAAGGTTTTGTTAGGGTTCATGTTAGGTTTCTTGTTAGTTACGGTTTCATGTTAGGGTCCAATATGGTTAAGGTTTCATGTTAGGGTTAATGTTAGAGTTTATGTTAATTTATGTTTCAGTTTCATGTTAGGGTTCATTTGTTAGAGTTTATGTTTTCATAAGTAACATTTTCCTGTATTATTTTGTAACTTTTTCTTAATGTTTTGAAACATATGCAATAAAACTAAATTAATTAAAACTAAATAACATTTTCCTAATGTTTTGTAATAGTTTCCTAATGTTTTGTAACATTTTTCTAATGTTTTGAAACATGTAATAAAACTAAATTAATTAACTAACTAACTAACATATGATTCTAACTAAAAAATAAATTTAAATCTACATTAAACAAAATTTTATATTTTCTAAAATTAAAAATAACAAAATTAAAATTAAAAAACATCAAATAATAGTAAAACTACATTAATTTAACATAACAAAATTGAAAAACATTAAAAAAAAAAAAATTCCTACCTATTTTCGGCTGAAGTACCCCTATTCCACTCCTCAAATCTTGGAACGTGCTCAGTGCAAATGAGCCGCTCTAACCAAATTTTGGCTTTTATATAGTTTTTATAGGTTCCAGCTGAAACGGGTCTGGCCGGACCTGTTTCGACCGGACCAGTTTCGGCCTGAACCCCTCTGCCACATCAACGCCAAATGGCGCCACATGTGCACTACGTATGTCTGGCCGAAAGGGGTCCGACTGAAATACGTACGGCTGAAACATGTCAAATGGTCCCCAAGTGTGACACAGTTTCATACTTTTACCCTTTTTTATGGTTAATTTCTTTGATACTTACTTTCACAGACTGGTTACTAGCTTCAAGGTGAAGCTCGGGTCTGTTAGGGAGTGGAGGCTGGTTACTAGCTCCATGGTGGAGTTGGGGCCTGTTAGTTTTATTTTCTAGTCTTTGATGTTGAATAAGGGTATTGGGTGAGGGTGCTTTAACCCCCGTGCTGTGCTGGCTTTCTGTTGGTAGTCTGCACTTCTTGTGCTAGCTATGACTATTCGGGTCAGCCCCCTTGTCTTGGCTGCTTTTTTAATCAAAAACAAATAAACCTATGTATTCAAGAGATTCTTGACTCTGGTATTCTCTTATCTACCAAGATCTTGCATTCAATACTTTGGTGCTCTTAGATTTTTAGCATTAATGCATAATAGGCTATGGGAGAATGGAGATAGTTGTTTGAAGAAGATGATCAAGATATGGATTTGATATGGCTCTAAAAAGATTAGTTATGTAAAATATCTCAAGATACCATGAAGGCATTCAATATTTAAATAAGAAACCCCAAAAAGAGACAAGGAAAAGGGCTTTTAAAGATTTCCTCATGATAAACTAGGTTTGTGGGTAATATATTTGACAAAAGACTTAATTGGGAAGGTAAATTTGACTTGTCCCATGGTTATATTGATATTTGTCGATAAATGTGACTGGTGGAGATTGAAAGAGGGGGATAAATTAATTTATGAAAGGAAATTATTTATTAAATGGAGATGATGAAGGTAGAAAAAAGGATAATTAGAATTTTCTTTGCTCATAGTATTAGAAAAGGATAGAATTATTTTAATGAAGTAGATAAATAAATAGACATAATTATTTAAATAATAGAGAAATTATTATTAAATTAATTAATTTTATATACTTAATTAATAGAAAAATTGGATGATTAGGAGGACATTTTCAGGTGTCTACATCTTACACATATGTTAGATAATGCAACCTGTTGCATTTTTTCAAAGAATATTTTTCTTTATGTTGCATGTCCATATTATACCTGGGTAGGCAATACATATTCTCCCTTGGGAAATTGGCCACAAATAAATTTTGGTGAAAAATTTCAACAATATTCTGATAGGACACAATGAGGGTTCAAGTTACAATCAGGTGAAGACAACATATAAAATGAGTCAAAATTGGCGTAGAATAGGTCACAAAGGTTCATGGGTTTCAACGCAATATACTGTGATCAACTAGGATTAGCACGAATACTTAGCATTTCAAATCCTCTAAGTAGGAGGTGAGAGGGATCATTTGGTTCATTTTCACTTGAAGGCCCAAGAGGAGAGAAAGGTGAAGAGCTTGGAGAGCTAGGCAGTGAGAAAAATGGTGGGAAATCTATTGGCGATGCATCAATTGGACTATGCATGATGATTCAGGTGGAGAAATGATTATGGGGATCTTGTAAGTGATTTTTAGTTTCTCTATTTTTGTGCCCTTTCAACTGAGTAAATTATGGTCAAACTTAATGTGTTTAGAGACACAAGAAGGTTGTTCGTACACTTCCAAAGGTACAAATGGAACCTTTGATGAAAAACTATGATTCTAAAGGCTGAAGTAGTAAATTTGAAGTTATTACACATTTGACTAAAAAAAAGTGTACTTTTGATTGGAACTTGCATATATGATTGATATGCTAGTGAACATTAGCATTATTTTTTACTAACAAAGAAGTTCTAATAGGTAGATGATAAAGTGTATTAGACTAGTTTATAAGTGTATTAGACTATTTTATAGCCAAGAAGAATGATTGAATTGGTTGATAGCTAAGAGGACCAAATCAAGCTATTTTTTAGCTAATAGTTCAAAGTAGGATGGATTAAAACTAATTCAGGATTGTTTAGGATCATATAGGATAGGTGTGAAATAGTTTAGGATTGATGGGGATGGTTTAGAGTTGGGTTGGGAGGATTGGGAAAAGGTTTAGTAAAGTTTTGGATAATTTTGGGTAGTTTAGGATTAGGGTTTGAGATAATATGGTAAAATAGAATAGGTTATGAGAATTTTTGGAAAGTTTAGGATAAAATTGTGCTGATTTTGGAAAGGATTATATAGTTTTTAAAGTTGTAGGTTATTTTAATAAGGTTTAGATTATTTTGGATATGATAGGTTGAATAGATACAAAATTATACCATTTTTTTGAGGGGGAGATATCCACTAACACAAGTCAAGAGGATGGAAATATCTATAGTTGAAGAGGATGCATTGAGATCAACTAGGATATTGTATGTTATATTCATGCCCAAGATTAGGGAAAATCTAGGATTGGTATCTATATTAGTAGAGACGTAATACAATGAGCACTGTTCCTTTCACTTACCAAGTAGAAAGGTGACCACGACTCTGGAGAATGTCTCTGGAATCTTGAGGTTTCTAATTAAAAGATAGTTGGTTTGATATGATTAGAAGGGAGATGAGGTTTCTTTACACTGGGCCTTTAGTATTGACAATAAGGAGTTGCATATCATAGAATGAAGATAAGATGGATTGAGATTATCACCTATGGATAACTATTAATTTTAGTGTTAGTAGGGGTGATTGGAGGATTCATATGCCCCAATAAGAGGTTTCAAGGTTTACCTATCGAATGATAGAGAAAAATATTGGGGATGGTTATGGATGGGACTAAATTTATATGGGGTCCCAGTTCATTAGCCCACCTTTACCATGATGATCATTAGGAGGTGTATCTATGAGGTTATAGTTTCTTAGTAGGAGTGACACTACTCTATATATAGCTTTGGAGAACATTGTAGCAGAGTGAATAGTTCATTAAAAATTTAGCATAGAAAGAGAACCATATGTTTTCTTTATATGGGAGGATTACAGTTATGCCCAAGTTGGACAAGATGGAGAATTGGAGACACATTTAAGATGAGATCAACATAGTGATTTGGAATTCATAACTAGAATTTGAGTACTAGGAGGAGGATAATTATGTTTTACCATACTTCTTTCAAAATAGGTTCTTGATAGCAAGGACATCCAATGTGATAAAGAGGCATCTTTGTAATGTATAATTTCTAGATAGTTTGGACAAGTATAGAGAATGTTGAGAGGTTTTGGTGTGTTTATATAACAACACAAGGATAAGAGAGAGTGGGGACCCTCTTTATCACTCAATCTTTCCCTAGAAAAGTTTAGATAATTGACACCATCTCCATGGGACATGCAAGTGGGTTTATCTCATGCAGAAGTTATAGTAGAGTATGTTGAGTGGCTTGAGGTGCATCCACTCTTGAGATTTAGAAAATTAGGAGAGTTGCATCTACAACTAGAGGATGAGGATGAGGATGAGTTTTAGCTGAAGAGGAGATTGAGGAGAGGAAAATTTGGGGAGGGTGAGGATATGAGAGGATGTGGAGGAGATAGATGGGATGATGATCAATGATCATAGATCACCACTACTGAATCCAATAGGAAAACTACTAAGACCACCATGAGGTAAGCGAGAAGTGCTCTAAGAGAGAGCACAGGTAGAAATGAAGAACTAGCCTCCAATATAAGTATAGGATGAGGGATCACAGGAAAAGATATCCCATCCTGTTAGGATTAAGTAATATTAAGAGGGGGGGTGAATCAATATTACAACACTTAAAATAAACTTTTAACCAATTCATCATAAACCATAAGCATACTGAAATCAAAAGAACATAAGATAATAACAAAGTACTCATAACATCATTATTTGTTGTCGAGGAAACCCTGGCCAAGGGAAAACCCTGGTGGGGATGGTACCCATGAGCATGCACTAAAGTATAATGAACTTGTTAGGAGACCTATCCCTGTTAGGAGCTCAATATTACATAGTACAATTCCTTGTTAGAGGAATACAACCCTATTAAGGTATACAACACCCTACTAGGGGCCAATTGAGCTTACAACGTGTACAATAATACTCAAAACCTAAATTAAGTTTCAGAAAATACAATGAAAATACTAAAGGGAGGTAAACTCTGAGAAATGTTGAAGCAAACTACCAACAACTAGGCCTAGTGTTTTCGAGCCTGCAATACTTTGTAATTGTAAGAGAAAAAGAAGAAGACCCTAATGCGAGTATAGTGTGGATTATGATCATACGAAAAGCTATGAAAAAACCAAAATGCATAAATTAAAGCAGATTATTTAGGTTAAGAGAATCGGTCCATGGACACCTATAGCCAAAAAAAATCTCTGCACAATAAATATGGACAAGCTTGAAAATGGAAAACAAACAAATATGCTAAATTTTGAAATTTAAAGAATTTTTGTATGCAACAAATTGCAGTGGTCAAACATTTTCAAAGGACTAACACCACACATTTTTTTACAAGATCTCAATAGCAGTGTTAATGCATCTGCTAGTATGCATTCATTGACCCATGTTTCATGAGTAGTGGTTTACACGATTCCATCTATCATGAGAATGAATGAAACACTTGGTACTCATTGCATCTAGATGATGCTCACAAAGGCGAACCATGCTCAAGCTGGGGTAAAACTGAGATGTGTGACCGCCCATGAAATATGGGTCAACGAGTTTGACTAAAAAACTACACAGTTGAATCCTAATAGCAATATATCACAATTTTACTTGCTATGGAAAATATATGCTACTTATAAATTAAATATATTGTCTATTTACTAGTTAATTATCATATAATATATAAAATATTTAGTAATATAAATTACTATTATAGTTATATATTTACATAATAATTTTATATATTTTTAATTTTCCTATGACTTTACCCTTGCATCTATTTCGACGCAAGCACTAGTTACTACAAGTGTCGTGGTGGTTCAACCATGGAGCTTAACTACGTGACCATGAAATCATCCAGATCTTAGTAGCTTTCGAGACTCTAAAATACATACCTTCGATATTATTTGCTTGCATAAGACTACAGAAAAATTGAGCGTAATACCATCCTTTACCTAGGTGACATATTGTATGAGACGATTCCATGATTAATAATCATTGTTAGTCCCTGCCCTTAAGGCAGGAGACTAATGTTTTCATGTTGCATTTCCAAATTAATTCATTCTTAGGAAAGTGTGCCTGGTGGTCTTATCCTATGTTTTGAAGAAATCATTATATTAAAGTGTTATTTTGAAGATTTGTTTCTATTTTCTGAATGGCCAATGTTAAATTTGCTGGTAGTATTTTTGTTTTTAATTAGCAAATCTAAGGAAAAATGTTTTGAAAACATAATGGCATTTGCGCAACACTCCAGAGTCCACGTACCTGGGCATCATTTGGTAGATGGCATCCTTAAAACAGCTCACGTGTCCAGTGTGTGTTTCCACATTTTGCATGCATGCCTGCATTTGATCCGGTCCATCTCATTGTAATGTCTTGGGAATTTGAGAGAAGGGTTATTCAACCTGTGAAGATCGTCTGTAAAATTGGTGCTTTCATTGTTGGCTTGCATTTTCAGCAGCATAAACAATAGCGTACTACAGGTATGTTATCTCCTTGGGTTCATTCTAGAAACCATATGTCTGCGACATTAACATGGTCACCATTTATTTTCACTTACAGATTTCTTTGAACTTTCAAGTTGTTTTTAAGGCCTGTAACTTTGTCAAGCTTTTGCGGGGCTGAAATTCTTTCCCGTACTCCCATATTTTTCTTTCTGTTCAGTACAGCGGTACAATGTCTGGTAGGGTTTTTTTTGTTTTTGTTTTTAAGACTTTAAATGTATTTGTATTGCGTTATTTTTATAAATGATTTTGTTTTGTCAGATAAATTGTAAATATTTGCTTGGTGTTGTGGGCAATAGTGATTATTTTAGGTTTATATGAAATATATGATTGAACTTCATACAATTCTCCTTTGCAGCATGCACAAGTGCCTCCAATAAATGGCACAAAGCATATGGCCTCAACCAGGAACCAATGGCTAAGGCAGAAGGCTTTCTAGCTTCAAGTATATTCTGTATAGAGAAAGGACATGCCTCAGATAGGGAATCTCAAAAATATTGCAAGATCTTGATATACTCCCGACCAGATGGCTGCATCACTATAAAGATGGGATTACTCTTATGAGCTACCCTACAATACAATGACAAGAGCCTCATCACACTCTATACGATGTTCAGTAGACCTAAAAGTTACTCCTAGATTTTGTTGCTGCCCAGTGCCTAATACATATTGTGTCTTCTCTCTGCAAGATAATATCAAGTAATTTAAAAAATATTCTTCCTCACCTTGTCCCTTTGCTTTCGCCAAGACCTTCCTAAATGATGAGAAAAAAAAGCCTACAATTCAAATTCAAAAGTCCGGGTCAATCAATTAATGTCATATATTTAATGACAAATTTCTATGAAGCCTTGTAAATCAAAAGATAACTTTCTTTCAAATAATCAACTTCAGGATAAAATAGAAATCTCTATAATGTTGCAGACTTTGCAATGCCTTGAAAATTGCTCAAACATGAAGAAAAAGTCTTTGATTCCATAGCCTCACCTAGCTGTGTGATAAAGCTTTGAAAATTCAAGAACAGTGTATTTCATAATTTGCTAAAATTCAAGTCCAACACAACTCAAATACATCTGGGCAGATGCAGAGTACTAAATTATGACAATATGTATTATGAAAATATGTATGTATGTTCTTTAACCTCTAATCTGTCTCGATCGATGAAGCTAGATGATTTAAGATTTCTAACTATATGAAGTATTCAAAACAATGATATATCCTGCAAATGATTCAAGTAACCATGTGCAGTGGATCAAAACAAACTCTGAGAGAAAATGGATTTGAATTTGTTTGTTTTCTCCAGGTGAACAGCAGGATCGACAATGCTATAGACAACTAGATCTGGCTTATCTTGCAGATGCCTAGCATATTTGAGCCAAGTCAATGTGATCAGTGAAGAAAGAAAGATGAGACCAATTTTGTTTCGTGAAATGTCTATGTTAATCTATTAGCTCCTTAGTTGTGGAAGGAATCACCTATCCTTTAGTAAGACTAAGGTTAAAGTAGATGACATTTCAAAGGGCTAGAATTGACACATTACTTGCCTTTACAGGAATCTCTATACTTGAATTCATCTCAATCCAGGAGTATTTCTTTTGTCCAACTCACCACGAACAGGGGTATCTTACCCTTCTGATTGAAAGGCTATAATTAACTTATATTTTAAGAAAATTGAAAAAGCTTTTCTTCGCTTCAGATTTCTGGGCTGTTTGACCTATAGCTAGTGTGAAGACAATTTGATGTTCTGAAGTTGAATTGTTGGCATGTTAAACATGGAATAACTAGACAGCTACGCTTGTAGGATTGTAATATCCATTGCACTATTGATAACAATCTTTTGCTCTGACTTCTTGATTGCTCTTGCTGCTCTGTTTGTAGGTCTGATTTAAGAAGATGCTGAAATCTGGAGAAGTTTCTAGTTCATTATTATCTTCAGCAGAAACCTGATGAAATATTGAACTCTTCCAACAATGTTTCATTGCATGATTAAAGAGCGTTGGCCCTTTAGAGCCAAGAGTTAAATGGAGAACTAGAATGAGAACATGTGAAAATGGACCCATTATTGAGAATCCAAGTACTTTGCAGTTTTTGGTACCTCCAAATGAATTATTTTTTTTTCTTATGTGTTCCATATTAGATATGAGAATTTTGTATATAAATATAGAATTTTAACTTCAAGACAGTCCATTTTGATTGTATTCACAATGAAACAAGTAAATGATAACTACAATTCATTATTGTTCTTTGCATTATACCTCTGTTCATTGAAACTTCTCATGCATTGCTAATCCAGTGACTGAAGGATTACAATAGGCACGCTCTTTGCATCATACTATGGTACTATTTTATGCATTATGGGACTATTATACTCATACCTTTACACCGTCATCATCCTTTTTCTATAATTGAATACAATGTTTTGGGTGAGTCACTGATTGTCTTGTCAATTAATTATGATAACACCACTATCCTCCTCTCATGTTCACTCTGAGATTGTTGTCTCTTGCTCTATTTCTTTTGTCCATGCCCTATCCCTTGTACCTTGCTTGTTTATTTTATTAATAATGAGAAGCCTACTGCGCAATGCGTAGCCAATTGAACACTTCCTCCTACTCACCTACTTAAGGCAGGGACTCCAGCTACGTGCAGCCCTTGTTTATTTATATGTTTCAAGTGTAACATATTCATTAAGGCAAGTATCCAAATCCAACATAATCACAAGATTTTCTTGGTCAAATACATTGATCATTTACTATTTTTTTACTTTCTTCCAGGATTCTCCAAATTCAACATCAAAGAAAACATTCGAATTTATATATCATTCAAAATAACAATTCTATGCCAGACTAATCGACAGCATATACAACCTTCTACTCTCCACGAGTAACGAATTCATTCAACACATATAATCGATTTTTGGTAGACAATGGATCAATCCATAATAATTACCTTCTTCACCTTGCGCTGAAATTTGTTTCGCTTCTAGAGAATTTAGCTCAAAGTTTTCTAAAATTTTGTCCTCACACGTACACTATGGATTCCCAAAAGTGCAATACTGCATTTGTATTGCCTTGCAAAGTATTGTGCACCTCGTCCTTAAATGATATGCAATCATCTTAGCAAACAAAGCCACCATGTCAGAAAATCTATCTAAACTCTATATTTTCCACAAATCGACATGTTTTTTCTATTTGTTTAGAGTTACACTTGCAAGAAAAATTGCATCCACTTACATGCCCAGGCTGAAAGATTTGAAAGAGGGGGAATTATGCAAAGATGAATATGGATTTCTGCATGAAAATTTCTCATATATTTTGAAAAAGAATAACATGATATCTAAAACAAAGATCTAAAACAAACAAGGGTTGCACGCGCACCTCGAGTCCCTGTCTAAGGTGGGTGAGTAGGAGAAAGTGTCTCTGATCGATTAATTGAGCAACAGTGAATTTGCTAGAATAGTAACATGAGGCTGCTACTTACAAATATTGAGGCTGCTACTTACAAATATTTCAGTATCTGCAAACATAAAAGTAACTAATACATGCCAGCTGCTACTTACAAATATTGAGGCTGCTACTTACAAATATTTCAGTATCTGCAAACATAAAAGTAACTAATACATGCCAAAGCTCTGTTTAAGATGCCTTCAAGCAACAGGAATATAGTTTAAGAACCAGTCACATACAATGTAGCTCATCTTGCTTGGAAAATCTTCATTGTTTCACATAAAAAAGAAAATGAATGTAGTCAACTTGTACAAAATATTGATGTAAGGAATTGTTCTATTTCAAGATACAATTGCCTAATCCTGACCGTCATGGCGCCATCAGCTTCATATTCTTGTGATTATCAAAGTAACTAATACCTTGCAAAGCATTTCTAAAGCATTGTTTAAGATGCCTTCAAGCAGGAATTCACATAAAAGAGAAAATGAATGCAGTCAACTTGGTGCACAATTCTAAGTTTCTTGACAAAATATTTATCACCTCTACACCATCTGAGACTGCAATCGAATAAAACCACTAGAGAAATTTTAGCAGCCAATAAAAAAAAGGCAGAAAAATCAGAAATAGAAATTTAAAAAATGCACCAAAATTCCTAAATATGTGCCACACAAACTTTGATAAAATAGACCATCTTCATAAATCCCCATTGTTTCACATAAAAGAGAAAATGAATTCAGTCAAAAGAGAAAATCAATGCAGTGAACTTGGTGCACAATTCTAAGTTTCTTGACTCAATAGTTGTCACATCAAAACCATCTACGATTAAGATCTGAATATGAATAAAACCACTAGAGAAATTTGAGCAGCCACTCAAAAAAGGCAGAAAAATCAGTAATAAAAATAAAAACAATGCACAAAAATTCCTAAATCTATGTCACACAAGCTTTGATAAAATAGATCATCAGTTTCATATTCTTTCGATTTTTAAAGTAGATAGCTTTATGGTTCTCAGAAGGTAGAAACCTTCAGTAATCATATCACCGTTGTTGTCTAATAAAATACTGCTAAGAGCTATTTGATGAAATAATCACTTCTGCTAAGGGCATGCTGTAGGGAAGTTTATGCAACATATGATGTGCAACTAGTATGCAAGCAAGAAAAAAATGAGAATGTCTTATATAGGAGAAATCAATAAGTATCAGTTAATAAAAGTTATTAAGGCTTTAAGCAGAACTAAATATACCATATTACATTATTTTAAAAACCAGTCACATACAATGTTGCTTATTTTGTGTATCTTGTATGTCAAGTCCCCGTTTCACATAAAAAAGAAATGCATTATAACAGAACATCAACTACATAAAAAACAAAAGCTGATTTGTAGATGGTAGTTTGCCAAAATGAATACATAGCAAAGGCAAACTTATGAAACCAATTTTACTCACTTTGAGCTACATAAATAAGTTACAGTGCTGATATGATGAATTGGAGTTACAATTCTCAGAGTTATAGTGATAGATATTCAGTCAGCATAACAATTTGCAGATTTGATTGCATGGGCTCATCGTGTGTCTGGAAAATGATCACAAATTGCTATTAGTATGGTCAGACAACCCTTGAAATTTTACTGTGCAACGAATTTTTGTCGGTATCATCTTGATAGTCTCTTCTCTCCTCTGCTAACTAGAAGTCATTCACTAAGAAAATAGTGTAGTCTCTGTTATACGCCATGTACATCTCAGTCTTATGCCTTCCTATCAACTCCAAAAGTAAACAGTCATTCAACAGTGCTACAAAATGAACAAGCATCTATACTAAAATAAGAACTCTATGTCTATGTTTTCATATGCCTATATGTCATTTTACATATTGTATCTCTACACAGATTTACACCATTTTATGAAAAATCAGAAGTTTGGTAAACTATACTATTTATTCCCTACATGATGTATCTAAATTTGAACAAGATTATAGATATGTCAACGCAGGTACGCAAATCATTGATACCTGTACCATAATTTTTCATTCTACCGTTCAATAGACACATAATTTTTTTTACCTTTTGTTAAAACAATACCATGCAAAGAATGAGCTTATTCACGACACCCAATTAAGATCTATCAACGTAGAACTACAAATTATTCATGCCTACACTATGAGCTTTATTAAAAAAAAAAAACCATGAGTAAAGGAAGCTTTGTTTCAATTAGGAAAATATGATTTACAGAATGACTCAAGAGAGCTTTGGTCAAATATATATAAGTAGAGAATGAGCTTATTCATGGATAATCACACTAAAGAGAGCTTTGGTTAAATATATATAAGTAGAGGATGAGCTTATTCATGGATAATCACACTGCTCAATATGCACAAATATAATTCTTTAGGAGAGTCCTATGGACTTTGGTTGATCTTGGGGACTAGTCACATAAATGTTTTTTCATCTGTAGCATCTTGTCTATGCTTTCCATAGTGTGAAATTTCTTCTTACTATTTTGAAAAATGTTTTTGATTGCTGGTAAAAACAAATTTTAGGGGGACCCAAAACCCTTTACAAGCCTTACAAAAAAGGAATAGACATTAAGACCGCTAAACTGAAATAGGATTGGACACCTGGCTGCAGAACCCAGAACCAATGCAAAAAACTAGAAACAAAAAACCAAAAACCAACTAAACCACCCAGCAACTGAAAACAAAAAAACAAACCAGCCCTAAAGCAAGGGAACAACAAGACCTAGGCAAACTCCAGAAGAGTTCCCTCCGCCTCCTTCTTTGCCTCAAACACCTTCTTTAGAGCAGCGTTAAAGTCTGAGAGTTTGAAGATCCTGTCTTGAATTTTCTCCTTTTTAGAATATCGAGTGCGCTTTCCTAGGCGAGCATCATGCTCTTCCTCTTTGTCATCCTCGATCTTCATAGTCAGTGACCTAGCATCCAGCTCCATCTTGATGGTGTTGAAGCACTCCATCAAAGAACCTATGAAAATGTTATTGTCCTTCATGTGTTTCTTCAAAGTGTTCTCTAGGATATCCATTTTGTCCCACAGATCCTTCATGTTATTCTGCTCCTCTTTATTCTTTTGGCCATCAATCCCCGCCGACCCAGTATCCAAATTCGCTTGATGAAGATCAACTTTAGCAAAGAGGGAACAAAAACTAAGATTGAGGCTTTTTATTTCGGTGAAGACCCATTTCATAAGGCGGAACAAATACATTGATATCGCCTTCACAGTTTGGAGAACACCGAAAGGGGGATGAATCTTATCATCCATGTCCTCTTAAAGGAGTTGAACATTCCATTCCTGCATGTCAACCATTCTCGTGAAGGGAATATTTCTAGAGATGGAAGGGAAATTACCCTTGTCAACAGTCTCCAATCTAGGAGTCTCATTATCCACCTTCCTCTCCGACTACACCTCCATGACCACTTAAAGCTTCAGTGAGATGGAAACATCATGATCTTCAAAGCTAGCATAATTTCCTTTCGACCCCCATATCCCCACCTTTATCTTCAGTGTTGTCACCTTTAGCCTTGGCTTCATGGGCAAACACATTCGTGTCCTCTTCATCACCAAAATTGCTCACCAAAATTGACAGAGACTCCTTGCTTTCCTCATCAGACTAGGTGTGGGGGACATAATCAGTATCCGCATATGCATCAACACTTTCGCCTTCAAAGTCCGTATCCATTCCATCCTTCATATCAAATTTTAATTTTTTCCCCACTATGAACTATGCTATATCCTCACCCTCCTGAATCCGTTTACCCAAAGCCTTAATAGAACCAGAGTCTCTAGGCAAAAGGATAAGAGCGCTACTAGTAGCAACTTTTTTAACATGCTCAACAATTAAGAGAATGAGACCCTCATACAGAATGGGCTTTCTCTCTTTCTTCCTATGATTAATTATACTATGGCAAAGGGACTGTAGCAAATAAAAATGGATGTAAACCCTAACCTTATGTCTGAAATGACAAAGCAGCACAAAATGGTAGGAGTGAGCCCTTTTATACCTACCATCCAGCGTGATATACTCCATGACAGTAGTAAGCACCTTCGCCCAGATCTCCTTGATAGTTTCCACATCATAACAGCCTCCAGAGTCCTTCACCAACCTCTCAGCTTCAACCTTGTCCTTAGGGAAGTGTAGAATGGCATTTTGGGAGGTCGTCTTGTCTCTATAAAACTTCATGCCCTTGGTATTCAACCTAGACACCTCCATAATAAGATCTTCGGTAATTTTTAACAACCATTCCCCCAATAGTAATGGTACCATCCTTCCATCTCTCAACAAAAGCCTTCATGACATCCTCTCTGAACCCATGAAGGTGCTCCATGTATTTAACGAGCCCGACCTTCATCCACTTATCCCAGACCTCAATATTTTTCTTCCATTTTTTGTAGTTCTTCTGCTCCCTGCAGCTCCACCCATGCTGCCCTTGGAGAATAAAATCTCAACAGAAATGACAGAAACAACATAAAGATAGGACACAATAGAAGAATTCAAATTGATCACAACAAAAATATACACATGTCTACACTTAGCGACCTCGGGAAAGACAACACAAAGATAGGACACAATAGAAGAATTCAAATTGATCACAACAAAAATATACACGTGTCTACACTTAGCCACCTCGGGAAAGATGAGACTTTATGTAACCCTTTTAACTTCTTTAATTAACTTGCGTCTTTTCATCAAAGCTTTTTAAAACATTCCAAATCTGCTCTTCTATTGTGAGTCATATCAAACACCAACTTGGCCTTCAAATCAATGGTCAAATCACTTCCACCATGCCAAGACATGATGTCCTCAACCCTGACTGCGATGTTGGCCAACGCATCGGCAGTACAATTAGCATCTCTGAAGTTATGACAAATAATGGCATGCTTGAAGGAATTAATGATTATTTGAGCCTCTTCAATAATAGCCTTAATAGACCACGATGGCTTAGTCACCCCTTTAATGCCGTTTAAAAGGTTCATAGAGTCACCTTCAATCCACATGTTCGAACGCATGTCCTCTTTAATTATTTTTAATCTTTGAAGGAGAGCCATAGCCTCCGCCATGTGATTAGTCTGGGTGCCAATAGGGAACACCATAACAAAGAGACAGTTGGCCTTGTCATCCCAAATAATACCACTACATCCGGATGGCACTAGATTACCCTTCGCCGCACCGTCAAAATTGGCTTTGATCCACTCAGGAGGGGGGAAAGACAAATGACATTCTCGTGCTGGGATGAGGATTTAAATTTGGTTCCAGCAGTATTAACTCTGATGAAAAAATCCAGCATCACTCAATTCATGATATTATATTTCTCCTTGATGCTTCTCTTAATCTTTTTCAACAATCACCACCGAAGGAAGGGCAGTGTCTCTAAGCACTCTGTCATTGCATTCTCTCCATAGTTTCAAAATAACATGAGCTGAAATAATGTTACACATCAACTTGTCCATAGGAACCTCAGTGTTTCTCCATTGATTGAAGAAATCCTCCATATTATCTGGTCAAACCTAGCATATCTTCCAACATTGCAAAGTGAGACTCCAAACTTCCCATGAGTACCGACATTTGAAAGCCATATGGTAAACTGACTCCTTAATGTTCTTACATAGGGAACATCTGTTAGGAAGAATCATGCCTCTCTTTTGGAGATTATCAATAGTAAGAATCTTATTCTACAAAACCAACCATTAAAAAATGTTAATTTTCAGAATTAACCATTTATCCCAAACCTGGACCCAAAAGGGAGGAGGGTTCAGCAGCTTTGACAAAATCTCAGAGGTAGAAGCAATAGAGAAGACTCCAAATGGGAGCATCATCCATATTAGATCATCCTCCCTAGTAGAGTCTATTTTTCAATCATTCGGATCCAACATCAAAGGCTTAAGTGAAAAATCAACAGCAGAAAGATAAACCCAAGACTGGCGCCTCCAATAATCTTTAACCCACAAACCGAATCTCTTTAAGAAGATATCAATAAAATGTAGGAGGGAAGGAATGGAGTTGAGAAGAAAATATTTAAGCCAGTAATCTTCCTAGAATTTACTTCTCCTACGAGTACCCAAAATCCACTTAGCACCCTTGAACTATTTAAAAAAATGTTAATGATGAGCTGAATTTGATAAAAAAAAAGGTTTTAGTGTGGATAAGACTGAACTAAGACCAAAACTGTTTCTAAATATCAAGTCTATAATAAAAGAGGTCAACTTGAAAACAAATTTTATAGTGTAAACTAATAGGAGAGTTCACTCTCAGAATTAAAGCAAGAACAACTTAGCTATCAACCTGCAATCCTACTTTACCTTGAGTCATTTTATGAGAATGCAAACCAAGATGAAGGTACATCTGGCCAATATTGTATTAAATCTATCAGATTTCCACAATTCATTTGAATTAGCTTGAGTTTCTAGTTTTGATTGGGTAGGTTTTTGGACATCAACGTTTCGGATCACACTCCATGATCCATCATTAGAAGATGTTTCCTACAGACCAAAGAGCTTAAGTTCATACAAAATGGAATAAATGTGAGGATATTGGAGTGAGACTGTTTATAGAATAAATTCTATACCTGCAAATTGAAAAATTGCTAGGTCAACTCAGGCTTGAGATGAATAAGAACATTCATAAATTCTTGCATATTTGATATAGAAAAATATATGTTCTACTTCTATACCTGTAGATTGAGAAATAGATAGGTCAATTCAGACTTGACATGAACAATAGAATTCATAAATGCTTTTATATTTGATATAGAAAAATACATGTTCTGCCTCTAATATGGGAATATCAATAATTTTCTTGGCTTAGAAACTCCACTATCTGTTGTAGCAAATTTAGCATCACTTTCCTTGCTTAGGCCTCCATACTACACTAGCACATACAACAACAAACTTGCTCTTATTTGACTATGTCAGGAATGGAGACATCATTACATACTACCAAGGTACATTTCAGAGGAAGTCAAAGGAAGACATTATCCATCGAGCAAGAGTGAATCTGCTGTTGAAAGTGCATGAAGAATAAAGAAGGTATCAAAATTGTAAATATTGGAGTACTTTTGACATTAAAATAGCCATCACACAAAATGGGTTCACGGAATCATAAATTAAGACAACCACATTCTAGAAAAACCACGAGAATTATTAAATATTTTTAAAAGTTACTAAGCGATATTATTTTATTTTCAATCCTCACACCTTTTCTTTACAAACAAATTCAATTTTGCAAAATGCACTTAATCTGTATTAACACCACTTTGTAATCACAATAACCAAAATTGCTTAATGTTTCATTATTCATGCCCAAAACTTCTAACATATTAATACATAACATGAAGTAAATTTTTAAAAAATAAGAAGATGAAAATTGAATGCTTGTCTACTCAAAATTTTAAAATCATCAATCATCTAATGCAAATAATATACAAATTAGGGGTCATAAATTGGTAAATAGTATTGTAACTGCCTACATAAGGGACACCTTGCATGATATTTTGCATGCTTGATTCCTTCAATTAATGACACGGAAGGATCATTGCAAGCACAATTGTTGCAGAAAACATGCCCACATCCAAAGCTAGAAATTCAAACATGATGTCGTGAAACATCATCACTAGAAATTAAATAAACAAGGCACCCCTAAAGCATAAATATATAAGAACCATTTCTTGATCAGGGATCCATTTTAGTCGTCTATATAAAACCAAAATTGATTAAATTTAAAATGCAATAGTTGATATTTAAATGACTCTGAAAACTACTAAGGTAAGAGTGGCCACCTATTGGCACCCCTACTTCATCATCAGTAACATCAATTATAAACTTGTACGAGACTGACAAATTATGCACCCTTATTTTTCTTCCAACTCATTACAAAAACATTGACCTCTTCTATTTATACGACCATCAAGAACTAGAAAAGTAATAGATTACATTTAATTTAATCTTTCATATCCATTGTAAAATCTAACAGAGTAGCTAAAAACAAAAAATAAATATTAAATCCACTCTACTTTTTAGTAATATTCTTGACTCAAATCCCCACTGCAAGTGTGAATGAGAAGAAGATGGATGGGAAAGAAGACAGTGGGAGAGCGACTATACTCCAATGACGACTAGCATATTACTGATAAAATTTTCCTTTGTTTTCTTCTAGATGTTTGAGGTTTGATTTTACGAGTTGATTTCAGAAAAATGGACAATTAATTCTACTATACAACAACAGATGATGAATGACATAAAATCTTCCATGCACAATTCAACTAAATGTATTTTTCAAATTTCTCAAGAATCTCATTTAATGTTTGACATTATAATCCCAACTACCTCTATATCCTCCATATGCATAAAAATATCCGCAACATTAAAGACAAGCATCGTAAGGAGATCTTGCTTAAGATTTTAGTGGATTTTATCTTAATTGCTCCATCCTATCTACTCTCCCATCTGTTGGAATCTCATGCTTTGTGGGTGATTAAAAATATACTAATTTATGTTTCATTTCTCTTCCCTCTGCGCATACCTTATTTTCTAAATATCATATGGGCAATTATTTTCTATCCACTTTCTTGGGAATCCACCTATGTAGACCCGTCAAGTATTTTTTTGAACTAAGTAGAAAAAAATTAATATGTTGTGAGATGTTTCAGTCAATGAAATTATGACTGTGAAAAGCCGAAGCTCAGATATAAATTGTGTTTCTCTTCTTATTTTTCTCTCCCTTCTACCCTTCATCGACGTTGATGCTAATTTTAACATAAATAAGACATTAGAGGAAAGAAAAGTAGAAATGTAATCCTACTGATGAGCACCATGATGGAATAAATTAACTTAGATTACATGTCCAAAAAATAAAGGTTCAGAGGCAAAATGCAAAGTCTAGTGCCTTATAGAAACTAAGGATAAAGTAGAAAATACACAAATTGTACTTGCATTACCATGCATATAATTGAACAAAATAAATACATTAACTAGAAAAAACATTAAAAATGGTGGTCTGACAAATGCAATGGAAGTACTCAAGAAAAATGATATTTGAATTGCAAAAATATTGAAATCCATAAAGATAAATATACTCTAAATCTTAGAAAAAAGGAGCGATTGACAATCTCATGTTTCCTAATTGATGCTCTTTGTGGCCTGTGGTAATGTTGATTCATAGAGCTCAGATTTCTGACATTATATGGTAACTTTTCCACCAAATGGAACTTGGTAAAAGACCATGTCATAGTAGAGGTCGTATGATAGAAGGCAATGAGAAACTCCTCCAAATTGTTGCAGGGGTCCAGGATAAATTTATGCAGATTGTAGTCATTGAATGTGGGAAGTTTTTCAAACCCCCTGCATAAGAAAACCCAGGTAAGAAAATAAGATGTCCCCACTTTGGAGTTAGTAACAAGAAATAACAATGCTAGAAACATTTCGATAAAATCAAACCCCATAAATGGAAATGCTAGCAACAAGTTGAAGTACAGTCAAGACACATCAGAGTTTTCATTAATAAAAATAGATAGAGCATAAAACTTACAATATTAGGGTTCCAAATATTTGTGATGTCTCATTTCAACACAGGCGATAATTATGTACCCCCAATGATCATCCTCATCTTCTACATCCATGAAATTTGTATAGCCTCTGAAACTTCTACACATTTAGAAGTTGTTAAAGGAGAGCAGTCATGGAATTCATTGAAGTAGATGTAAGAACAATATCCTCTAAATATTTGTAAGCGTCCATTCTAAAATCTCAACAAAACCTGTCATAACTCTCTTAGCATACGAAGCGAGCCTATTTTTTATTACAGGTAGCTACAATATTTCTAAAAGGAGAAAATAAAATTTTAGTGAGTATGAATGAAATGAAAAGGCTAGGAACTATAAAATATGCTAGTGACAAAAATATTGCGCAAATCATATCGCTATTTATCCACAATAACTAACCACACTATTCTCATAAGATTTATTAGCAAACATTGAAGTATGCGTCTAAATTATGTATTGACAGTCACCGTCACAACAATCTGAATTTTTAAAATTTCTAATGTCCGACATCGATCAAGTTAGGAAGCAATAGAAACTCTAATAAAATAGCGATGGGGAGCATATTAAATAGTGCCAAATTCGAGCTGAGAAAGAAGGTTTACCTAGACTTTTATAGGAAGAAAATATTTTTATGAGACAAAAATGAAGCAAAGATGAATTTCCTGTGTAAAAATTTGACATAAAATATACATACACATATCAAGCCATAACTATGAACTAGATATGGCAGATGTGAAAGCAATAAGAAGATTTACAAAAAACCTTAAAACCAAGTTTCAATACAACATGCTCATTACAAAGCTTGGCAGCTAAATGCGTTTTAACAGTCGAAGCCATTTGATATCTCAATACATCTCTATAACACAAAGGAAAATCCACTTTATAATCAAAGCATATGTACCGACTTAGGTGTTCTTTTTAAACCCACTTTGAAATGAAGCTGCATGCATACAACACGTAGGGGAGGCTATTGCCATTGTCCTGCTCCTTTATATGCCAACTGGAAATCCTTCGTAGAAAACACGACCATATACCTAATATTTTCCATTTTTATTGCAACCAAAAAATAATTAAACCACTAGAAAAAACACACTGACCAATCATTAAATAGCTTACTACTCAAAAAAAAATGTTTAATGTATTAATTTGTACCAAACATAGGATAAATATTGGATATAATATGCAGAACACAATTTTAGATGGGAAAACTAAATGCCAAAAGAACTCAAAAACATTAGGTCAACAAGAACAAGAAAAGGAATAAATTAAATTTTATTTAATCTTTCATATCCATTGTAAAATCTAACATAGAGTAGCTAAAAACAAAAAAATGTAAAATGCATTTTACTTTGCCCTGCAAGTGTGAATGAGAAGAAGATGGATGGGAAAGCCGACAATGGGAGAGGGACTATACTCAAAAGATGATTACAATATTACAGACAAAATTTCCTATGTTTTCTTCTACATGTTTGAGGTTTGATTTTACGAATGGATTTGAGAACAATGGTCAATTAATTCTACATTATAACAACAGATGGTGAATGACATAAAAGCTTCCATACATAACACAACTAAATGTGTTTTTTAAATTTCTCAAGAATCTCATTTAATGTTAGAGATTATAATCCCAACTACCTCTATATCCTCCATATGCAAAAACATATCCGTAACATTAAAGACAAGTCTCGTAAGGAGATCTTGCTTAGGATTTGAACAATTTTTTATCTTAATTGCTCCACCCTACCCACTATCCCATTTGTTGGACTCTCATACTTTGTGGGTGATTAAAAATATATGATTTTATGTTTTGTTTCTCTCTCCTCTACACATGCCTTATTTTCTAAATATCATATGGGTCATTTTTTCTATCCACTTTCTTGGGAATCCACAAGTATGTAGACCTATCAAGTATTTTTTTGAACCAAAGTAGAAAAAAATTAGTATGGTGTGAGATGTTTTAGTCAATGCAATTATGAGTGTGAAAATCCATAGCTCAGATATAAACTGTGTTTCTCTTCTTATTCTGGTCTCCCTTCATTCCTTCATCGACGTTGATGCCAATTTTAACATAAATAGGACATTAGAGGAAAGAAATGTAGAAATGTAATCCTACTGGTGACCATCTGGATGGAATGGATTAGATTACATGTCCAACAAATAAAGGCTTAGAGATAAGAATTTAGAGACAAGTACCTTGCAAAAACAAAGCAAAAAGCATGAAATACACAAATGATACTTGCGTTATAGAGCACATAATTGAACAAAATCAATACATTAAATAGAAAAACCTAAAAACTGGTAGTCTGACCAATGGAAAGAAAGTACTCGAGAAATTTCATATTTGAATTGAAAGAAAATTGAAATCCATAAATATAAATATACTCTAAATCTTGGAGAAAGGAGTGATTGATAATCTAAAGTTTTCCAATTGATGCTCTTTGAGGCTTGTGGTAATGTTGATTCATAGAGCTCATATTTATGATATTATATGGTAACTTTTCCTCCAAATGGCAGTTGGTAACAGACCATGTCTGAGAAGAGGTCATATGATAGAGGGCACTTTTCCTCATGCCGCTTCGAATCAAACCCTAAGTTTGCTCTCACAAACGCGTTGCTGAAATCGTATAAAATTTTGAAGCAGCCTGTCACCGCGGAGCAGATGGAATTGCTTGGATCTGGATGCCATGCTCCTTTTTATTTAAATGCATACTCACTATATTCTGTAGATTGAATCAATTACTTTCACGTTTACATAAATTTAATTGAAAGAAATCGCAGGCTTGATTTTAGGCTGCAGTAAAAAATTTACAATTTCCAAATATTTTTCCTGTTCAAATGGTAACAGCAAATTCGTCTGCGGAAGCTGACATTCTCCTTTGAAACCCTAGAATTTGTGTTTATCGAGTTTATGCAGCAAATAGCTCATCAGTATGCCAAGATAGGGGCAAAATCGATTCTGATTGCTAGAAGAGAAGACCGTCTTAAGGCTGTTGCTGGTAAATCTTCTCCCATCGGTACTCCTTCTATTCATGTAATTGTTGCTGATGTTGCCAAAGTGGAGGATTGCAAAATAGAGGAAATAATCAGGATTTATGGTCGCTGTAAGACCCAGATTTCTTACTGTTCATTTTTCACTAATTTGTGAAATCTGTTAGAGGTCGTTTTCTTAGTCTGTGGATGTCTTAGACTCATGTTTTGAAATGGGGACAGAGAATATGTAGTGTTAGACTTTATGAAAGCAACCCACCCTAGAAGTTAAATTTAGAGCCCCATTACTATTGTTCTTCAACATCTATATCTTCAATCTTCTCTCTCATTTCCTGTGTCTTTCATTTCTTCTCAGATCTGAATTCTTCTCTTTTTGTTTTCTCTGTTTTCTGACCAGACTTGAAAATCTTATATAGATTGGGTGTAATGGGCAACATTTTTCTCTGTGGATCCACAAAAATCTATTCTCAAACAAATATTGATGAAGATTTTCCAGTTATGACTACAAAGCAAAGTACCAATTCACAATGTGAGTTCACAAAATCTTCGCATGAATTCCCCCTGGATTAGAAAATTGATAGTGTTAAGAGAGTCAAATTAGAATATCAAAACGACATCTTGATGATTTGCTGTCACAGAATGTATCTGCGCAAGATTTGGCGCTGAACCTTCTGAAACGTGGAGTCCAAAGTTTCCCAGATAGGAAGGGTGACTAAATCTGTAATGATAAATGGAGACCTACACTAGAAATTATTGTTGAAGTCAATTAGTTGGCACTCTTAACGTGAATGATAATGGCGGCCTTTCTTCACACCCAATTGTACTGGTTTCACTTCAGAGGCCTGATTTATAGAATTTTTTAATAATTATATTCTTTTCACAGGAAAAAAATATTAATATAGTGGGATCATATTATAAGTAATTTTGGTACATATAAAGGGGATGATTTAAAATATTTTAAAATGCAAATACAGAATCTAAAATCTTGATTGTTTTTTATTTCAATATGAACAATCAAAATTATGTTAAAAGTTTATTGGTTCAACCAAATCACAATAAAGTCCTTACAAAAGGACATGGGTCTGATAGAGAACATTTACTATAACCCCAAGAATTTTAGCTGAACTAATTCCCTTGGTGGGTTATATACTAAAATATTAGTGGAATGAAATTCTCAATTGATGGGACGTGCCATTTTGTATTGAAGAAACAACTTACTATTTTATGGACTATTACATTGGCTATAATCACAAGACAGATCACACAGCAATTGTTAGCAATGAGCATTTATCTGAAATTTCGAGAGGAAGAAAATGTTTGTCCGAATTGCCAGTTGGAAGGAGCCACATTATACATGGTCTTAATTCTTCCATTGCTGCTCATCACTCTAAATGACAAACTCTGGCTATTCAAGTATGAGTTGCTTTGCCAATTTGCACCCCAGTTTCTATTCATTTGTTGCCATCCAGTGTTTGAACCATGCTGCTGCAATATCTCCCCTTCCTACAACATTGCTTATCAACACTAACTCAAAGTAGTCTCTTCAATTTATGGTAAAATGGATTCCCCCAGTCTTCTTACATGGAGCCCTGCAATTAATCCCACCATCTTCAAAACCCATCTATTGCTTACATCTATTAAAATAAGTTTTGTGAAAAGAAAAAGAAAACTGACATATCTTCTATAAACAAATCGTACAATTCCAGCTTTGTATTTGGCAATCTGCAGGAAGGCAGGTTGTGCCATGTCAAAATGTTGGAGAGGCAAATTACACCATCCTCCATTGTCATTTGACAGAGCATTATTAGGTGGGCAGAAGTTAGTGGCAGTGATTATAATGGAGTTGGTAGGCAGACACCATTGAGGAACTTGTTTATCATCACATCTAATTTGATAGCAAGCTCCATATATAGCCCCATTCGTTGAACACAGCACTACTTAGAGCTGCAGTATTTGTGCTATATCCTGCACTGTACATATTACCATACCCACAAGTGCCACCTGCCAAATAATACACCACAATCTACTTTAACTTCATATAATCATGAAACAAACAAACAAAGAAATTATATTAATGCCGACACAATAGTTGAGCTACACATTATCTCCAAATAAGACAATAACAACGATAAGTAAAATTTTTGCCATTGACTTCATTCAATTAATGAAGAGCTGTCAGCTGCGGAGTTTCAGAAATTCCAGTCACAAGAGAAAAATACATAGAAATGTTCCCTTAGAAAAAAAAAGAAAATTGTGGAGAACACAAATTCAATCTGATTTCATTTAACAAATGGAAATGATAAAACAATTCTCTTGTAGAATACAACAAAAACTCAGTAGGATGACTATGTAGGATGTCCAATGGAGATTTTAATTGTGTAGCTGTTGATCAAATGAAATTGGCGATGCATTTATAGAGAGAGTGCGTGAGTTAGAGAGAGAAAGTGCATGAGTTTGAGAGAAACATATGGATATAGAAATAAAGAAAGATAAAGATCTATATATCATAATATCATCATTTGAAATATATTTTACTATTTGCATAATTATTGAACCCCTCAAAAGTGCAAGTGCTAGTTTTAAAGATATATAACAAAATTGCCTTGAACTCAGACCATGTGAATTAACAGAAACAAAAGGTTTCGACAGTTTTAGTAAGAGCAACTCTAGAAAATTTCATTCTTCTATGAAAAGGAGAGTGCCGCAAATGCTAAAACGTGTTCTGTGCCTCACAGAGTTCCCCCAAACTCTTCAGCAAATAAATTTTCATTTAAAAAATAAAAGATTTTCCTGAAGCAGTTGGGAGAACTCAGAGAGACCAGAACATACATATTGATACATGATTATTTTTCGTTGTTGTTTGTATGGCTCTAAACTAATACAAAGATAGAAGATTTATAGGCCCTCAGAAAATGCAAGTAAAATCTGGTCAAAAAGTACAAGCATTAGATACACTGAACTTGGCCCATTTCCTGTAACATATCCCAATAACATTCTTTTTCAATCCAACCTTCAACCTTTCGTTAAGATATTCCAAATCTATGGCTCAAAATTGTTCGTTTTCTATTGCAGAATAGACGTCTCCAATGAAAGGTCATCTGTTTTGATGAATCTTCACTAATTTCTAATATTTTCAAATTACATATTCGAGAAGCATAAGTTTCATCAAATTCATCTACATTTATTTCCATGCCTTGTTGCTCAATGATCTCCCTTCTAAATACGACATGTTTAACGGTTTTTATTGTAAGGTTTGAATAATGAGACTTATTCCTCGAAAGACTCTTGAATGGTTCCTAAAGCAACAGTTTATGACCGTTTAGCTGAAGAGAATACAGTGTTATAGAGAAAGTTATTCGATAGTTTTATTTTTTTAATAGATTATAAAACTAATTTTTTTTAAAATGAATATTGCCTTTTTTATTAATTTAAGAATAATAAACGTATTCATTTGATATTAGTAGTGAATAATTAATTTTTTAATATTCTGATTATGATAGTTGGATTCTATAATCATAGTTGGATTCTAATTAGTAGTTGTTCCACATTTTTTATTAAATTGTGTTCAGTTTTAAATGGAGTCCCAATCTTGTTACAATAGGAAAATATAGAAATAGGAAGTGTAGTAAACAAACTATGTGAAAAGAAAATAAAAAAGAAAATCAAACTAATACTTGATCCAAACTTATGTCAATATATTTTGACAAAGAGAATACAATTTGTTTATAAAATTGTTACAATGCAATATATCAAACTCCAATTAATGTTACAATTATATTAAATATTTCTATTCATAATTAACCCCTCTTCCATGTTTAAGGCGAGATCATAAAACACTACTAAAATTTCTTAACTATTTTTTCAACGTATCTCATAAATAGACTAACTATTTGTAATATCAATAATATTTATAAAACACATTAGTATACAAACTTGGATGTTTTATTTGAAAAACCTCATCCAATCCAAACTGAAGTGATGCCAATCATTAAATATTATACAACATCTTCATATATTGTAAAAGGAAAGGAAGATTGGAAGGACATTGAATGTTAAACATATCATTTTTCTTTAGAGGAGAAAGATTTGATAGAGATAACATTAAATAATCTTAACCTATAAATAATAATCTTCAAACAATATTCAATATCTCTTTTAAAAAAAATCAATTGAATTAGTGTTAACATAATTTTTTTGGTGGGCGGCGATGCATGGTAAAATCTAAACTCAGGATAGATGTACCCTTTGCAAGAGGGAGGAGGAAAGAAATAGTCAACTATTTATTCATTGCAAGTTTGTGTTAGTAATAATTGAGATAGGGGGGGGGGGGGGGGGGGANGGGGGGGGGCTGAATCAGTGGCCTCAAAATTTATCCTTAAAACTTAACCAACAATATTTTAAACCTTAGATTATTATATCCCTACAAGATGCATGCCATGAATACTTTATAATGATTAAGTGTCTGTCGGTTTTCTTTGTCTATCCTTATTCTCCTTGATTACCGATAAGAAGTATAACTATTTACTGAAACTCAGTAAATAAACAGAGTATACAATCAATCCATAAATGCATATGTGAAATATAAAATAGTAAAGTAATAATCCATACACACATAACACATGGATTTTAACGTGAAAAAATTGTTAAGGGAAAAACCACTGGGAGCGGTACCCTAAATTATCACTCTTCTGAAGTGAGCCTTGTTAGGAGCCAACCCTCTTAAAGGTTACAAACACACTGTTAAGTGCAACCTTGTTAGAGGATTTTATACATAGAGGTTTCCACTTAGTATCGGGCATCTATTGCTACCATCCTTGAATCAGCCTCCTTCTTAGACTGTCAATAGGTATCAGGAAAATCCAATGCTACTTTCATGAATCAACCTTTTTGGCACTCCTTGAGATGTGCCTCAATATATAGAAGACTGTTAAGTCCTGCTCGGTTAAGAGACTTGATGCTTCAATGGTTAAACTGAAACATTATGACCTGTTCATAATGCAACTTTGAATTGTATATTTTTAGATCTATTTAAGTATATTACCTCTCTGACCAATGTATCAATTCAATCCTTGTGCTCCATACTTTCTGTTTTGTGATGTTGTGCTCACTGTTCATCGGTGTCTATAGAATTCATTAGCTCTCCTTCAGCTTGTTTGATCAGGACTATATGAAGTTGTTCTTCATCAGTTTCTCTTCAGCATCCTCTTTCTATTCACTCCCCTTAATCCCATCTCTCGAAATGAATTAAGCTTGTCTCTTATATAAACATAATATTCATGTTCTTGATTCTTGATTCTTGGCGTGATAAACAATCCAGCCAATTAGATTTAAATCATAACTCCTAATTTGTCTTGTAGAAATCTTCTTGCCAACTATACAAATCATCTTTAAATCAATCACTTAACTCAGGTCAGATAAAAAAAAATAGAAAACCAGTTAAGTCTATCTTTTAGCTCTGCCAGCTAGATATTTTGTCATTTTCTGAACTCTTTATTCTGTCGGTCACTGCTACAGTTAGTCATTGATGAAAATTGACAGTTCTGTTGGTGAGACTCCAGTTAGCTTTGTGATCTCTGTCCGTCAGGCATCATTGGAATTTTACTCATTGGGAAACCTTCTGACTTTTCTCATTAGGCACTTTGTGGTTCTGCTTCGTCGAGAAACACTATTCTTCTGGTCATTGGGTATCACTGTGACTTTTCATCTTTTCTCTGTCCATCAGTGTGCACTCCGTCAGTGTTGTTTTTCACTTAATGAATACATGAATTTTATGTATTTCTAGAAGTATAACCTTGGTTCCTTTGGTTCTCTAAAGTCTTTGGCATTATGTACATGATCGTACAGATGATAACATGTTGACATCAATGAAAATACAATCTATTAACTGATTTAATCACTTGTATTATCTTCAACTTAACATTATCAAACATTGAATCAGTTACATGTCACCAATCTCTCCCTTTGGCATTGATGGAAACATACTATATTATCACACTATATTATTTCTAATACAATATGAAATACAATAGTTGAGATTCATCAAACTACCAATCATTTTTTCTTATAACCGATAAAAATGTCTAACCATTGGTAAGCTCTGTCAAAGCTTAAATTTGACTCTTGCAGCTCTTTGTATTTCTTCTTTTGATGTGTTGCGTTCTCTCCTTGTGTCAATTTTTCTCTTTGGACTGTTCTTCTCTTTTGATGTATTTTTCTTCTTGTCAGCAACTCTCCCTTTGTATAATCTTTTCATACAATCTCTCTCCCTGTGTATATAATCTCTCCCTATTGGAGTAATCTAATAATGGATAATCTTTCTCGAAGAATGTGATAATATGGATAATCTCTCTCCCTTTGACAACAATGCGAAACAAGTATCTTACATATATCTGACATTAATGTCAAGTGATCTTTTCTTTTCATCCATAATATATTCCTTGAATTTCTGTTATCCATCAGCAATACAAAAATATGCTTTGGTGCTCAGTGATGATATATTCCTGTCTGTATATATATTTAGCTTTGGAGTTCATCTTTTTTCTTGCATCAACATGAATGATATTCTGATAATATATAGGTTGATACAACCTTCTAGTCATTTTACTGACTAGTAGACAAGGGTTTGACCCCTAGTCTTTTCCTCAAGTGTTCAAATGTATCCTTGGGCAGTGGCTTGGTGAAGATATCAGCCAATTGTTCTTTGGATTGCACATACGCAAGTATCACTTGCTTTTCTTGAAATTTTTCTCTTAAATAAGGATACTTGATGGCAATGTGTTTAGTCTTAGCACGCATGACTGGATTCTTGGAAATGTTTATTGTACTGTTATTATCATAATGGATAATCACTGGTTCTAGGATATTTATATGCATACCTTCTAGTAACTATTTGATCCATGCAATATTTGAGCAATTTGCAGTAGTAGCAACATACTCTTCATTTGCAGTGGACTGAGAGATGCATCCTTGCTTCTTTCAAATCCATGCGACAAGTTTTTCACCCATAAAGAATGCTCCTCCAGTTGTGCTCTTTCGTTCATCAAGATTTCCAACCCAATCAGCGTCGGTAAACACCATAAGTTCAAATTTCCCTTCTCTTCTATACCATAAGCCATATTCCTCAGTATTCTTCAGATATCTTAAAATTCTTTTCACAACACTCATATGTGATTCTCTGGGATTAGTAGAAAATCTAGCAACAATTCCTACTACATGTGCAATATCTAGTCTAGTATGGACAACATACATGAGTTTACCTATCAATGATCTGTACAAAGTTTGATTTACCTCTGGTGTCTTGTCCTCCTTTGTCAACTTAAATCTAGTAGCCATCGGTGTTCCAACTGGTTTGGAATCTTCCATCTTGAATATTTTCAAGACCTCTTTAATGTATTTGGACTGTGTAATCAAAATACCTTCACATTGTTGCATAATCTATAGACCAAGAAAGAACTTGATCTCTCCAAGCATAGACATCTCAAACTATTTTCTCATCTCATTAGCAAATGATTTGCATAGCATATCATTTCCTCCAAATATGATGTCATCAACAAATATTTTAGCAATCAAAGTGTTAGCATCAATATCTTCCTTCAAATAAAGATTATCATTTTCACTAGTCCTTACAAATCTAATACTTATTAGATAGGAATTAATTTGTTCATATTAGGCTCTAAGAGCTTGTTTCAATCCATACAATACTTTCTGAAGTCTACATACCATGTTTCTCTTGTCTGGATCTACAAACCCTTCTGGTTTCTCAATGTATACCTCTTCTTCAAGTATTCCATTTAGGAATGTTAACTTAACATCCATCTGGTATACCTTGAATCCTTTGAATGCAGCATAAGAAAGTAGTATTCTTACACCTTCTAGCCTAGAAATGGGTGCAAAGGTCTCTCCATAGTCTATACCTTCCTCTTGTGCATACCCCTTGCATACTAGTCTTTCTTTGTTCCTTGTGACTTCTCCATTCTCATTTAGCTTATTCCTGAATATCCATTTTATACTGATGACATTCTTGTCATCCGGTCTTGGCACAAGTGACCATGTCTTGTTTTTCTCAATCTGATCAATCTCATCATTCATACAACTTATCCATTCTTCATTATCAAGTGCAGCATTCACAAATTTTGGCTCAAACTCACAAACTAAACAACTTGAGTTTAAAGACTTCTTGTTCTTGTACCAGATTTCTTGTCTCCTATGATCTGGATCTCTGGATGGTTCCTTCTTAGATATCTAGAAAGTACAGGTACATATCTTTGTCTATCAGCTTGATCATCATTTTGTCCTTCATTCTGGTCATCATCACTCTGCACATTATTTTGATTAGTATCATAACCGTCGGTAATTGCAGCCTAACCATCAGTTGCAACATTTTGTTGTTCTAGAATTAAGCTCCGTTGCTTGGGTAGAGTGTTAGGTTCATTCATAGTATACAAACTTTTTGTAGTCCTCTAGTTCTTTTGTGCTTTCCAACTCATTCTTTTTTACAAATTCATCTATCTTTACATTTGCACTTTCAACAATTTTGTTAGAAGCCTTGATAAGACATTTATATAAGCTTATCTCTTGGTGGAATACCATAGAAAGATACCTTCATCACTCTTGGCATCAATCTTTCCATTTCTATCATCCTTTAAGATATAACATTGACTACCAAATATTTTGAAGTAACTTACATTGGTTGTTTTACCATACCATAGCCCAAAGGGTGTCTTCTTTGTGTCTTTCTTCAATTGTACTCTGTTTAATGTGTAGACAATAGTACTGAAAACTTCCCTCTAGAAGATTTGGGTGATGCCTTTCTCTATCATCAGTGTTCTTACACAATCAACTATGGATCTATTCCTTCTCTCAACAATTCCATTCTGCTGTGGTGTTCTTGGTGTAGAAACCTGTCTTTTTATACCATGCTCATTACATAAATTATTGAATTCATCTGATATAAACTCACTTCCTCTATCTAATCTCAAGAATTTCAAATTCTTACCACTTTGTTTCTCTACCATAGCCTTATACCATTTAAATATATTGAATGCTTCAGATTTATCTTTTAGAAACATAATTGTCACCATTCTAGAGTAATCATCAGCAAAGAGAATAAAATATCTATCTGCATAATAACTATTTGTCCTCATTGGTCCACATAGATCAGTATGGAATAATTCTAGAATATCATCAGATTTATGGGTTTTACTTTTGAAACTAGACTTTGTCATTTTACCCTTTTGAGAATTCTTGCACATGATGTTGTCAGGATTTATCATCGTCTGTAAGCCTCTTACAATTCTCCTTCTGCTTATTTTCATCATGTCATCAAAATTCACATGACACAATCTTTTGTGTCACAACCATATGTCTTTATTTCTAGCCATTAAGAAAGTGGTAGCAGTATTGAATTCAAATAGAATAAGTTACCTTTTGTCTGCTCACCGGTACCAATCAGTCTTCCTGATTCATTGAAGATCTTTGCCTTCTTATTCTCAAATGTTACTCAGTGACCTGAATTATTCAGCTGAGAAATGCTCAACAAATTATAATTCAATCCTTTTACCCAATAAGCATTTTCACAGTTAATCAGGTTATTCAACATTATAGTTCCTTTACCTTTAACTGGACAAGGTGTATCATTACCCATTCTTACTCTATCACCATTATAATACTCAAAAGTGTTAAAATTTTCTCTGTCACCAGTCATGTGGTGAGTGCAGCCACTATCGATAATCCAGATGTCATTCTTGCTAACCTTAGATATGAGTGCAGTTTCTACATACCTTTCATCTTCATCTGAATCATCTTTCACAACCACAAATACCATTTCGATGTCATCATCCAGTTTGGTGTCCGTATCTTCAACTTTGCAAGAAGGAAGGTAGCTGGCTTTCTTTCCTTTGTCCTTGTAGTCTCAGATATCTCTTCTTTCTGATTGTCGGTAACTTTAGTAATATTTGTTATCACCTTTGTTAGATTTCTTCTCAAAAGGTTTGTCATTACCTATGTCATCTTTTCTTCTGTTAGGACATCTTGCAACAAAGTGTCCAATCTCTTTACAATTAAAGTATACAAGTGGTAACTTACCTTTGTATTTACCTTTGCCTCTCTACATTCTTCTAGCCATGAGTGCTTCTATTTCATATAGATCTTCTTCTTCACTTTCACTTTCACTATCTCTTCTCGATGTGTGTCTATGCTATCTCTTCTCGATGTCTATCTATGACTTGATTTTCTTATTCTCATAGAAGACTTAAATGCAAACTCTAAGTTTGGTAAGACACTATTATCAAAGTTATTCATCTCAAATGAAATTAGTCTACCAATTAAACTATCAAGAGTAACTATATTATTTTCTACTACTCTCATTTCTTGAATAGAAGAAACTCTAATAGCATATACATATACTATGTGAGTTTTTCTGCTTCTTTCATTATGAGATCATCAAATTTTCCTCTAAGGCTTTTTTCCTTGGCTCTCAGAACATTTGTATCACCTCCATGTACAAGCTTCAGTTTGGCCCACATTTTCTTTGCACTTTTGCAATCTTTGACATCTTCAAATTCAACATCAGAGAGTGAGGAAGAAATCTCTATGACCATGCAGTTGTGTTCATGCTTTTCCCTCAATTGATCTACAATTAATGATCATGTGGGAAACACATATTTAGTATCTAGGAATTGAGTAACATCATTACCAATACCTTAGAAGTGGATTCTTATCCTGCTTTTCCATGAAGCAAAGTTATCTTTGTTCAACTTAGGCACATCTCGTTTGTTCATCTTGTGATCTTGACTTAGGTCTTGAAACCTTCCTTCTAAGCACACAAGCTCTGATACCAATTATTAGTAATAACTGAGAGTGAGGGTGAATTAGTGGCCTAAAAATTTATCCTTAAAAGTTAACCACCAATATTTTAAACCTTATATTATTATGTCCCTACAAGATGAATGCCATAAAATACTTTATAATGATTAACTATCTGTCGGTTTTCCTTCTATGTCCTTATTCTCCTTGATTACTGATAAGAAGTATAACTATTTACTGAAACTCAGTAAATAAGAAGAGTATAACAATCAATCCAGAAGTGCATATGTGAAATGTAAAATAGTAAAGTAATAAACCATACACACATAACACATAGATTTTAACTTTGGAAACCCTGTTAAGGGAAAAACCACTTGGACCGGTACCCCAAATTTTCACTCTTCTGAAGTGAGCCCTGTTAGGAGCCAATCCTATTAAAGGTTACAAACACACTGTTAAGTGCAACCTTGTTAGAGGATTTTATACATAGAGCTTGTCACTTAGTATTGTGCATCTATTGCTACCATCCTTGAATCAACCTCCTTCTTAGACTATTAATAAGTATCAGGAAAATCCAATGCTACTTTCATGAATCAACCTTTTTGGCACTCCTTGAGATTTACCTCAATATATAGAAGAATGTTAAGTCTTGCTCATTTAAGAGACTTGATGCTTCAATGGTTAAACTAAAACATTATGACTTGTTCATAATGCAACTTTGAATTGCAGATTTTCAGATCTATTTAAGTATATTACCTCTCTGACCAAAGTATCATTTCAATCCTTATGCTCCATAATTTGTGCTCTGTGATGCTATGCTCAATGTTTGTCAGTGTTTGTAGAATTCCTTAGCTCTCCTTCATCTTGTTTGATCAGGACTGTATGAAGTTGTTCTTCATCAGTTTCTCTCCAGCAGCCTCTTTCTAGTCACTCCCCTTAATCCCATCTCTCGAAATGAATTAAGCTTGTCTCTTATATAGACATAATATTCATGTTCTTGATTCTTTATTCTTGGTGTGATAAACAATCTAGCCAATTAGATTTAAAGCATAACTCTTGATTTTTCTCGTAGAAATTGTCTTGCCAACTGTACAAATCATCTTTAAATCAATCACTTAACTTAGGTCAAATAAAAAAAGTAGACAACTAGTTAAGTCTATCTTTTAGCTTTTTCAGCTAGATATTTTGTCATTTGTTAAACTCTTTGTTCTATCGGTCACTACTGTAGTTAGTCATCGGTGACAACTGACAGTTCCGTCAGTGAGAATCGAGTGAGTTTCATGATCTCTGTCCGTCAGGCATCATTGGAATTTTACTCATTGGGAAACCTTCTGACTTTGCTCTTCAGGCACACTATGGTTCTTCTTTGTCAGGCATCACTGTTCTTTTGGTCATCGGGTATCACTATGACTTTTCATCTTTGTTGTGTCTGTCGGTGTGCACTCCATCGGTGTTGTTTTTTACTTATTGAATACATGACTTTTATGTACTGCTAGAAGTATAACCTTGGTTCCTTTGGTTCTCTGAAGTCTTTGACATTATGTACATGACCGTCCATATGATATCAAGTTGACATCAATGACAATACAATGCATTAATTGATTTAATGACTTTCACTATCTTTAACTTAACATTATCAAACATTCAATCAGTTACATGTCATCAGTTTGCTTCTCCTATCTGGCAAAAATTCATGATTAAATTCAAGCTACAATGAGTTTTTGGATGGGAAGTCCAATAATATATTTTTTCTTGGCACCCTCCTCCCTCATGTTACCCTCTCTTCCAATAGTTATGGTGGAAAATCCCTCCCCATGTCTATTGGAGCATCTGGAAAGAACATAATAATAAGATTTTTAGGTATTTTGAGGTGCCCATGGATATTGTTTTTCCCTCATGCATTAAATTGTTACTTGATAATATATCTATCACCAATTGGAAACTTCCAAACTCACCCCCATTGACGCTAGATAAAGAAAGTGGCACTAAAGCTTGGGACCTCACAAAGGGCTTTGATAAGTTTGATAACTCTAAAGTTGTGGCTAGAAAATGTACGGCCTAGAAACCTCTGTGCTCGAACTGGCAGAAATTAAATTTTTATGGTTCTTTAAATAATGGGGTTGAGGCTACAGGGAGTGTGATAAGAGACCAAAAAGGGATGTTGATTGCATCTTTTTCTGGTCCTTTGAAGGACCACAAAGTAATTCAAGCGGAGGGTATGGCTCTCCTTTGGGGTCTCAATATTGTCATTTCCATGGGAATTAAATATCTTGTTGAATGAGACTCCAATATTATAATTAATGTCATTCAATGTAGTGCCTTAGCTAGATGGATGGTGGAAAGAATTATAAAATACTTCGGAGTGCTTTTTGCAAGTATGGTTGGGTTTCCATTCTAGCACGCCTATAGGGAAGGAAATGTTGTTGCTAACTCTATTGGTTCTATAGGCCTATGGTAATTGGCCTTATGTTGTTGGAGAGATGTCAGTTGGTTGTTAGAGACTATCCAGAGCCTTTTAAGGTGTGAGGAGTATAATAATATTAATAATTCAATGAAATTTGATCTCATTCCTTTTATTTCTCTATGGTTTGGCACTTTAATAGGCCTATTGGTGAATGTAATTTTTGTTTCCCTTTATTTAAATTTGAATGTCACTCTGATGATGGGTGGCCAGTTGGACTCCATCCATTCAATTTTTTTTGTACTTGAAGACATGTCATCGCCTCTGTATCAGTTGTGCAAGTTTGAGCCCTTTTCATGATTTGAATTGGCTTTGAAATATGAAAGTTGGGAATTATAACATTTATTAACATTGTTTCTCGTTAGATCTCCATGGATATGAGGATAAATCAAATGTCAATTCTATCTCCTTTTGTTTAAATATGAAAGACATCTTGCACATGCCAGGGTGTACTCCATTCAAGGTGAGGAGTGATGCCACTTTTGGTAATAATGAAGATTTTCATTATTTATTCTTATTTTGTGGAGCGCAACCTTTCATTCTAGATGTTTTCTTTTTGAGATTTTCTCTTCTTTGGTTATGTTATTTGGCGTATTCTATACTAGAGTAAATGGGTGGAGATAAAATTCACATTGAACTTGATAAAATTGATGATGCTTAAAACAATGACCCTACGATTACGTTTGTCTGTAAAGAATGTGGGATTTTTTAGTTTATAGAAAACATGACTAGTCATTACAAGAAGTTGTTGGAAAGTGATGCATTTTGGAATAATATGGGATACTTGAGGGTTTCAATTTATGGAAACACATCTGGTATGATGATCACTTGGAGTTGTTTACAGTTTTGAAGATGCAGATTGCAAAATGATGAAGTATAGTGAACATAAATACATAGTATAGCAGTATAGTTTATGACAGCGAAGATAGTATATGATGAATTATGACATGAGAGATTAGAGGAAGAAATTTTGGGGTATGAATGACCTTCTATTAAGGTCGCTTGAGTTTCAGTGTTGATCGTAGTGAGTTACAACATTTTTAAGATATGCGAAGACATGATAATAGAGATACATGGTAGATGAATAGTCGTGATGATTAATGGAGTGTGAGATGGAATCTAATCGTGCTAAGTTGGATTAGGATTTTTTATTACTTATGCTTTGGTAGTATAAGGTTTTTGAATTTGTATTTACTCTTTGCATAAGTATTAATCCTATTTTGTAATATATTAGAGAGCTGACTAAATAATGTAATACATATATATGGAGAGATTTTTGTAAAGCGAAGTGTGATACTAATGAGATGATATGAATCAGATGGAATGCGTGGATGCATTTTGATTTCAGATAGATGTGAGATACAACTGGAACTACTTAAGCATAGCTGATGCTTGTGTTGTTCATTTCTGAGATTGATTGTAACATAACTATTTCTGATTGTAAGAGCACTGTGCTCAACATACCTTTAACATTGTTTTGTATTACCCTAACAGGTAAATATGCTAATGTAATATTCAGCTCCTATTAGGGCTAGGTCTCCTAACATGCACACTATACTTTTTGTACATATTTATGGGTACCATCCCCACTGGGGGTTTCCCTTGTCTAAGCTTTCCCTGACAAAAATCATGGAGTTTTGAGTCATGTGTTATGTGCTTATGTTCTTTTAATTTCAGTAATTATATGGTTAAGTTAGAAATTATTAAGTTCATGTTTAAAGTGTTGTAATATTGATTCACACCCCTCTCAGTATTACTTAATCCTAACAATTGGTATTAGAGATTTTGGTCCTTGGAGAAAAATTTTAACATCTTAAGGGAGATCAAGATGGACTCTGAAAGTTTGAGGAAAACTTTGGAGCAACACTTGAAGATCTTGAAAAAGCTAAAGCAGAGAATGGTGACTTGAAATTCAAATTGAGAAGAGTAGAAGGATTCATTAAGAAACTAAAAGAATATCTTCAAATTTCTAGAAGTTAGAGTCAAGATCTTATGGTAAAGATAAAAGAGGATTCAAAAGATAATAATTTGGATCAGATAATGCAGCTCGAGAAAGAAAAAGATACTTTGAAGCTTGATTATGAAATGAATTCACTACAGATGGCTGAAGCGATTAAACAAGAAAATGACGCTAAGAAAAAAATTGAAGAAACCTTAAAGGATGCTAATATTCAGATGGGACAAATGAAGACTGAACTTGATCACTACAAGAACAAGTATCTGGAATTAGAGAAATATAATCAGATCATAAAAGGAGAACTTGTTGAGGAAAATAATCATATTGAGAGACTTCACATGAGTAGTGACTTGATTGATGAATAGAGAGACAGATGATAACCTAAAGGATACATTACTGGCCATGTCTTCAATGAAGCTGAATTTTCAAAAAATCAAGAAAAAAATATGATGCAAAGATTGATGGAGAAACCTACTCTAGAAGAACCTAAAGAACAAGTCAGACCTTTCTGAGGTAGATGTTTTGAATGTAACAAAGTTAAAGATATGAAGAGAGATTGCAAAATTAAATACCCTTTCAAACCTTTTTATGGTTATTTATTTAACTACTATGCATATGGGCAAATGAAATAAGAATGCAAAAAAATTGATCAATCAAGATACAAACAAGATTACATTAGTGAAGAGACAGTAGCTAAGATCACATATTACAAATGTAATAACCTTGGGCACATTGCAAGGTATTTTAAGTTGCAGGTTAATCACAATAGACCACCTTATATATGCTATAAATGTAATAATCTAGGGCAATATTGAAGTTTTGCAGGTATAATGAAACTGACAATAGAAGAGTACCACCTCCTATAATGATAAAGAAGAATAGGGGTGATATCGGTAAGAGTCTTGAAGAGTACAAGAATGAATTTGACAGTTGGTTTAGGAAAGCAGAAAATATCAGCAGTAATAAGGTATGGAAGCTAAATAAATCTAGTGAGGAAAAGGTTTAGGGAGATTCATTATATGCTACTAAGTCTTCACCTGATGCTAACCTTTCTACTCAACATAGATGGCCAAGCATACCCTTAGGGGGAAAATTGGAAGAATACATCGGAAATCTATTCAGCCACTAAATTTTAAGAGTGAGCTCTTGCGAGCTTTGGGAGATCATGTAGAGATGTTTTGAAATACATATCTGTGATCACATGGATTTACAAGCCTATATCCTATGATCACCAGATTGTTATTCAACTGGTTTATGTAGGATAATGAGTTTCTCAGGAAATGTGTCATTTCTTCACTCAGTGAAGTATAAGGTTAATAGAAACAACATAATTGAACATCATTTGTAGAGTCGAGCTTAAGTAGAATAGAGTCTTGAGAAGAAGCAGAATTGGAGCAAGTGTGTTGAGGAGTTTGATCGAAGTAGGGATTTGTATTTCAGTAGTAAAGAGGTATTTAGATCAATTGTGAAACTTTGAAAATGGATGCTCCTATGATTTTCAATATTGTAGAGATACCTAGATACAAATTTAAGAAACACCCTTTAAAATCTACTGAGCATGATCCCAAAGGTGCATTTTCTCAAACACCCTACTGATTTTTACACATCAAAGATATTAGGGCTTACATACATTATAACTATAAGTCCTTGGGAGATGAAGATATTGTTGCAAATATGGAAAAAATGATAGGTGATGATTGAAATATCAAGGATGAGTTTGCACACCTCAATAACTTGAGTATTATGAAGATAACCAAACTTCATAACTTTGAAGAAGAAGAATGGATAAAGATTATCTTGAGAAGAGTTCATGATTAGTTCATATGGCTTGGCAATTAGCTTGTGAAGATCTACAGTGACCTAATTCACACCATAATAGGATTGGAAAATATTGGTGTAGTACTTGTTACTGATTAGAACACTAAGAAGATGATAGAAACCCTAACAGAATCACAGTAGGATAAGAGAGAAATTATGGTAAATGATATATTCCAACAAGATGTAAGATTGATTACTATGATCTTAGGCTATAAAATCCATTATAGCAGCTGACTCAATTATGTATCCATAGGAGTAATCTTAATTTATTATAAGATGGTCAAGGAAAATATCAAGTATAATCTTTGTGAAGTCCTAACACAACAATTATTGGAGAATGTAAGGTAGATAAGAAGGATACGTCGAAAGGATTCTGATTTGGATCTTAGTTGATACACATGTACATTCACATTATTCACAAATTTCTTGGTATGCACCCTTGGGCATGGAAAGACAATATACCTACTGGTATTCAGATTTCTCTGAGTTATAGGAGACAAAAAATACTTGGGTAGATGGTGAATTTTATGGTATGATAAATATTCTACAGAGAGAGATGAAGGAAAGGGAGAGAATTCCTGAGGCAGTGGTAGAAAAATAAAAGGACTCAATCTATTTCATGGTTTAAACTTATTGTGTATTCTTTGACGCAGTTATTCCTAGAAATAAGTAGTGCTATCCACTAGGCTATGAGATTAGGGAGGAACAAACTAGAGCATCAAGGAAGAGGAAAGTAGAGAATATAATTGATGACTGTGTAGCCAAGGTAGGTATATCTATAGAGGAAATGAAATAAGTTAGGAAGAAGATGATTAAGAGATCTTGTATGTTGGAAAGGACTATTGTTGCATCCCTTCAACCTCCAGAAGATACGAAGATAATCAGTCAACTTTCTATTGTGACTGATGTATCTAAACCTTCACCACCTCATCATACAGCACAAGAAGAGACAACAAAGTAGTTACCTAGAAGAAACACAAGGTCCACTAAATTGGACTCACCTCATAAGAAATAGACGATAGAAGGAGAAGAGAAGAAACTTGAAGAAAATACCACTAATGTGAGACAATTTTGGAAGCCAAATATGAAAATGTTGTAGAAGAGAGTAATTGACCAAGGTAAGCTTGTTTCATTGAAAAAGTACTATGACAGGTATGGGGGATTTGACAAACTTCTGATTGAAGATATAGTGATAAAAAATTTACTTATTTTTAAGAAGAATTTGTTAGAAATGGAAGGTAGTAGACTTGAGGAGTTATATGAGAAATTAGAGATAAGGAAGCAATTAGCATAGAAAAAAGATGAAGTGATTAGAACAAGCAACTTAAGGCATGTTGCTTTTTCTATCTATTAAATAGATGGAGAGGATATTGAGTGAACTTAAACCCTTATTGAGAACCAAGAAGAGATTAATAAAGATAATGGGAAGGAGATATGATGAGGTAATTGAAGAGACACAAAATCTATACAAAAGGTATTAATGAGAATTGAAACTCAGGAAATCTCGCCACCTAAGGCTCCTAAGCCAAAATCTATTGAGAAAGGTGAATCATCAAGGACATCTGAAATAAACCTGGATAAATCATTAAGCAAATATTGTAGTTAGTATGTAAGCATTGTGAAGCAACCAAATTTCTATGTTTATGGTGTGCCTATCATTGTACACTTTGCAGGATGTGAAGAGCCCCTTTCTGCATGATATAAAAATTGAAGGAATCAGTGACAAGGAAATGATAGAGAAAGAAGAACAAAAAGAAAACATTGATGAAATAGTGGAAGATACTGTGAATAAGGTTGAAGTGAAATATGAAACTGTTACATATGATTCTTCACCTTTATTGTTGGTAAGTGGAGACAAGGCTTTGAGCACTCACGTTGAGAACATGGATGTGGATGAGATGACAAATTTATCATACATCACATTTACTAAAGAAAAAGAAAGATCTGAGCATAATAGAGAGAAGAAAAATAAAGTAATGACAAGAGTAGTTGACACTTTAAACAAACTACTTCCACATCTATTGTTTTTTTAAGGAAACGATGATGCAAAGAACTTGAACAAGGATCTACATTACTTTGAGAGTAAATATATGTCATTAGAAAAGATCGTTGAAGAGAAGGATAAGAAGAAATATCTCATGAAGAAATTGGAGGAAGTGTGCAAGTCGATTTCATGGGGCTTAGGCATACTGAACAAGACTACATCAAAGGACAAAATTTGTGTTGCAGAAGGAAGGAGGTTATAAAGTTACTATATCAACCCTATCAAATATATTAAGAACATTGAGGACATAATAGAGAAGGATAAAACTACTATGGATAAGTTGATGGAAAGAGGTGAGACCTCCTCACAATTTGTATTGGAGATAGATAGAGAGGTGTGTTTGTGTTTGAAATCATTTATGCTACTTAAAGATACCAATATACCTTGAGACTGATATTAGGAATTCTTAGTTCCAAGTGTAAAAGCTCTGCAAGGTAACTGGACCGACTATACCGATAAGACTGCCCTCTACAGCTCTAGCTCTGCAAAACCAAGGTGGGTACACCTAATCCAGATAAAACTCAACTCTTTACAATACCTGATACTTATGGATTCGAACAATAGATGATAGTAAGAAATTACTAAATGTTAATGAGACACTCATTGACTCTCCATTACTATGTGGTACATATAACCAATAAACACAAATGAATGGGAAACTTGGATATGTTTTTGATCTAAACTTGTGAAATATAACCAAACCAAATCAGATATATATCAAAAAAATATATACTAGTTCTAGAGAAGTACCTTATCCATTGGGAAACACTTCAACAAAAATATTGAGAAAATAAAAATATCCTATTGGCAAAGACTCATAGCCATAAATGTAAATATCTCAGGTCACACTCTTCTTATAGAATCATTCTGTAGATACACCCAATGAAGTTATGTTATATCCACAACACATTAAATTTGATCCTACATCAAAACAAAGGAATAGAAAATACACACAGAAAAATTCAATGTAATGAGCCAGAAGATCCAAGACTCATATGGTGAACACCAAGGAGAGACTTAAAACTGAGAAATACTTATATTAAGTATGATGAGTCAAATCTATGAATCAATATGACTGAAATAAAACACCATTCAATAATGTGCAAAACATTACAAGACTTTCTATCTATCTTGAATATGTTCTAACCAGAATCTTTTATATCCCTAGAACTAAAAATCTTGAGCCAACACTTAGGGTATAAAATTCTTGAACACCTACAACCAAGAAAAGAAAGACACTTATAGGAGAAGGAAAGCCCTACAAGATGGTTTTTTGACAACATTCTTTCTCAGCAATTAAGAACAATCCTTCTTCTCCGACTGACCTTTCTCTAAAAGATCACGAAAATATCTGATCTGACATATGACTCGTCAAGTTGCAAGAAATGATCAATATCATAAATGAAGAGCACTCATGGCATGGGAAGAAGAAACCTGAAATAGTAAGTAGACCAGAAGACACACAAGACCACCATGTTGCATTGAAAGCTCCTAGGACCATAGTAAACATCACCAAAAACTCAAGTGACACCATTAAAATCAATCCAATGACAAGAAAAACCTTGAGCCACTCCTAGACAAGTCTACAACATAAAACCATGGCTGGAAACCCTTGCAAAACATTTAAAATTTTGAAAATCGGCTACAATGGCTATCTCCTTGGCGTGAAACCTTGTCAATAGCCGAGATTGAATCCTTTTTCATCTTTAAAACCCAACCATCAATGTAATTTAATTTACCTGGGCCTGCAATCTGATCCACCACGCGGCACGCAAGTATGATGCATTAAAGACTAAATGTCAAGAATATTTATTATAAGGATTTATGCTTACTGCATGTTGCTTTCAAAATTATCTGTCCTTTATCATTTATTTTTTGTGACAACACCCCATCACTTATCCACGTGTCATGCAGGCACAATGCCTCAAACACTATTTGTTGATCATCTTTACTTAAAGGATTTGTGCCATCTACCTGATCAAAGTAAATCAAATTTATCTTTATCTTAGTTATACTAAGTAACCCTGGTCCCATTGACCTCCACATGGCACTTTACTATTGGCTCTAAGAAATCCCAATTTTCATCTGACATGTGCTAACTAGGATTGACACATGTCAAGTGGGTGCAATGCCTTGAACACTAATCTTGTCACATATCTGCATTAAGTTAATACACCTATGGTCTAATCAAATCTGACTTAACAACACCTTAACTTTACCTTTAACTAGTGTTTAACTCTAAGCAGTCAATTTCACTTTGTATCTCCAAGTCGCTAGATAAATTCTTTAACTCTAGTCACATTCTGAGATCACACGCATGCCATACAATCAAAACAAGATCCATGGTACTCACCAAATCTTTGAAAGAAAGCAAGAATTTGATTTTTATCTGGTGATTTAGCGCCAACCGCACATATGAAACTCGATCAACGACCTGCGCATAATCTCTGAATCCTTAAATCATATGTGATCGCATTCCAAGATTAAGAGATAAAGGAAAGGATAAATGCACATGACTTAAAAGTATTTTAAGTGACTTGGAAAATTAAAATGAATATAGAACAAGTCATGTGGGTTTTGGGTTTTAGCCAAGATTTGACTCAACAAGACTTAGGGCTTTAGGCCAGAGACCATAAACAATTGTAGAGACATGAAAGAAAACCTAGGACCATGGATTTTTTTTGAAATAGATGGAGCGAAGATGATGATGCAAAGAATGATGTGTGATGATCCTAATTCTAAGGTCGCTTGGCTCAATATTTCATATTGGATCTGTTATAGATGTCTAAGTGAAAATTTGATATTTTGGACTGTGACAATGATGCTTGATAGAGAAATTTTCTGTGCTTTATGGATATCTTTCAAGTGATGAAGATTTAGGAAATGCGAGCCTAAGAGATGATAGAAAGAACACTGAGGAATTTTTCTATTGATTGCAACTTGGAGCCATGAAATTTTTTGAATGGGTCTAATAGTAGCTCCGTTTGGGGATGTATGCCTATCGCAGGCATGACAAGGATTCATGATTTTCTAGAATAAGAAAACCACCAACTAGAAAAAAAAATAACCTAAAACACACACCGTAAACTACACAAAACCTAATTAAAATAAATTTTTCATGGATTTGAGACTTCAAGAGGAGTAGAACTTCAGAAAATGTCCATGAATTGGCAGCTCCAGAGTATTTCCAGCCATTAAATCTTTGAGAATTTAAGAGTCAAAACCCCATTTTTTATCAATAATGTATGGTCCAAGACAAATAGTAACAAACTTACCATGCTTTCCTTTTTCATAATGTTTGGCATTCCACATCAGGACCAAATCATCAGCTTCAAAACTTCTAACAATGGTTCTCCTATCAAATAAAATCTTACATTGCAACTACATCTTTATATTTCTATCATCTGCATCCCTTCTTGATTCCTCTAGCTGTATCAAATCATCCATTATGATTCTTATATCAGCATCTAAGTCATCATCATATTCAATACATCTGAAACAAGTTGTTTTGGGGTAACCTTGCATGAATACCATCTACCAAATCAATAGGTGCACAACCTGTTTGAAATAATCAAGACTAGCCAAGTTACTGAGAGGGGAGGGGTGAATCAGTAACTTTTAAAACTTTAAAACATTTCTGCACATGTATATACTTTGACCATTCATTCATCTAATCTACTGTAAGCATGAAAGTATAATCATTCATAACACATAAACACAAAGATTTGGTGACCCAGAAACCTTCCAAATAGAAAGTAAAACTGGGGTGGGGATGGTGCCCACAAAACTTTGGTACTGCAGTATAAAGTTGGCCGGTTAAGGCTTACATTGATCACTTCTGATGATCTTCCCTATTAGAAGCAATTTGGACTGCTAGGTCCACCTTGTTAGAGGATTTACAAACATACAATGAAGTATGCACTCTGTTAGGAGATTTACAAAAGACTGTTAAGTCTACCCT
>MU223980.1:321598-384086 GCA_018584345.1 Thuja plicata | reverse complement strand
CGTCATGCTCTTGGTAAGAGTAGAGGCTCGGTCCATACTAGTCCCGAAGTGTAGCTTGGAACTCGGTAGCCGCTGGTGACTCGGTAGCTATAGTGTCACTCGGTAACCACTGGCGACTCGGTGGTAATTGACTTCTCGGTTGGCTTCAACTGATGGCTTGGTAGTTACGGTGAAGCTCGGTGACTACCATCTGCTTGGTGCATGTTGCTCTTCTCGGTAAACACTGCTGAACTATTCATATGCTCGGTGACCACTGTTCTGCTCGGTATGAACTGTTTAACCGCTGAGCTTTACAATGTGATTACTGAATGCTCCGTATAAGATGTGAACTGAGTGATGAGCTCGGTAAGCATACAGAATCGAATAAGTGTTTTCACTGATGAAAAATATAACATAATTCCAACACAACCAATGGCTTTCTTAACTGTCACTTTATCATCGCACAATGCATGTTGCAACTTTGAGTCCCAGTCCTTCTTATTCTTATCCAACACTCTTTTCATAATTATAATCAAACTCTTATTACTTGATTCACCCTGACCATTCCGTTGTGGATGATATGGGGATGAGTAGGAAATTTTGATCCCATATTGCAAGAAAAAAGAATTAAATTCATTTGATCTTAAACACATTGCATTGTCTACCATAATAGTCACTTGATAACCAAATCTAGTTAAGATATTTTTTAACATGAAATCAGTCACAACCTTACTAGTAGCTCTTTTAGTGGGTATCACCTCAACCCACTTGGTAAAGTAATCAGTTGATACTAAGATTCATGAATGACCCCCACTAGACTTGTTTGGGATCTCTCCAATGAAATCCATTCCCTATTTGTGAAAAGGTGCCTCAAGTGTAATAGGATTCAAAGGAAAATTCCCATTGAATTTAATCTTACCTACAAATCATTGGCAAGAATCACATTTTTTAACATAGTTGTGGGCATCCTTGAATATAGTAGGCCACCAAAAGCCAAATCTTATAATATTGTGTGTAGTACTCTTATCCATATAATGGTCTCCACATACACCATTATTCATCTACTCCAACAGGCTTTTAGATTCATCATAATCTACACATTTGAGCAATACTCCTTCATTGCTCCTCCACCATAATTGACCTTGAATTATACCATACTTTATAGCATGCAACTTGACTTTTCTTCTTCTATTTTCATCCATGTCATGGGGTAGTATCATCTTGTACAAATATCCAATAATATCCTTATACCATTCATTACAATCCATATCACAAATATAAGGTCTCTAGTTTTCTTCTAGCATATCTATATGATTTGCATCCAAATTACTCTTAGCCATAAGTTTTGCAAGTCCTAGTCCTCTAACCAATTTTTAAATATGAATATCAATATTGAATTATTGGATCCTATTTATTTATCTACATCTCTTCCCTGAAACTTCTTGCTGGACCAAAATGTCTTTTACAACAACACTAGGCACATAAGAAACCATAGTTGCTCCTACCAAATAGCACATAAAACCTTTGACAAATTTGATTAAAGCATAGGACTGCTTCTCCATGATATCATATTTTATCTCTATTTCTTGTAAAGACTTACTAAAAAAGGAAATGTGCTCCTCAAAACCCTCTGAATTATTTTGTAACAATACTACAGCAACACAATTCTATGAAGTAAAATAAAATATTTGCAAAGGTTTAAATTATGTGGTGTTCTTAAAATAGGAGCATCTTTGATAGCCTTCTTGATATATGAGAAATCCTTGAATTCTTCTTGTTTCCATTCTACTTTTTCTCCTTTCTTCATCATCCTTAAAATTGGAATACTGGTTTCTGCAAATTTACTAATAAATCTCCTCAAGAAATTTACCTGTGCAAAGAAAGATTAGATTCCCTTGACATTCTTGGGTTAAGGGATCTTGTCAATTGCATCTACCCTTTCAGGATCAATTCTAACTCCATCCTTCAACACAATGTGCCCCAAAATATTTCTCTCTGTCTCTGAACCGCCTCACAATAGGTGTGTAATAATCATGCTCAAGGACTTTCTTAGGAATGGTTCATTCAATCTAAGGACTAATTTTCCCGTTATGAGGTGCATTTAACTTTTCAACCCAGGGATGTATACTTGAAATGGTTGGCACGATATGTGCACTAGGTTCCTTAAGGAGTCATTCTACTTATGCTACAGGAAGGTAAAAATGCATAAAAGAAACCTACACTAGTGCTGCAGGAAAAGAATACATTTATCTTCTTACTAGAATGAATGCTATAAGTTGCAACTGTACTGAAACCTATGATTTCAACCTAAAAAATCCATTATAACTATTCTTGCAGATGCTGCAGGAACACTTACAAGTTACGATGCTGCAGGAAGAAATTGTAACTTCTATCTGAAATACTAGAAATGCTGGAAATGCTAGAAATGAAATCTATTCTATTCTAACCTATTCCACCTCCCAAGTGGGCCCCCTTGGTCAATTTCTACTAAACTATTAACACAGAACATAAACCAAGAACTATTTCATTGCATTTCATAAAATCATTACATAGAAACAATACGTGGAACTTGAAATAGATTGTTGTATAACAATTTTCTTCCAAAAACTTCTATCTCTTTTTTTTTTCCTAGCTAACCTCAAACTATCAGTCCATTCGCTATATATAGAGGATCAAACACTTATTAAAAAAATAGAAAAGAAACTATCTTGCTGAAAACATGCCGGAGAAGGAAATGCAATAGCCCGCGGTGTGGGTAATAAAGCTCGGGCGACTAGTTCAACATAGTAAAGCACAGAGGGGATATAGGCACACTACATCCCCGCATCTTGGAATAATGGCTCCATTGTAGCAGCCATGTTTCCTGGTGCTGTAATGATCACTCTACCATAGCTGGTCCTCAACAGTCCTCCTTGAATGTTGTCAACCACTCTCCAGCCACTTTCTCTCCTGTTAAGTTAGTTATGATGTGGAAATACTCATGCAACAAGCTTAATCAAATTAAATATCCAGATATTAGAACATAGATTCTGATGGTTTTATGAAATACTGCACTATATGTATAATATTAGCAAAATATTTCACAAACATCTACCTATGGTTTATCAGTTCTATCTGGACTTTATCAGAAGTTTTGACTGGCTAGGCTCTCAAATGGTTTGACAAAAACTTAGAATAGAGTATTAAAATTATACAAAATAAAGGCAATAATTTGGCCTTATCATCTGCCCCTTGGTTAATCAAATGCTTGTCCTCAAGCATTGCACCTTCTGGCAATTGACCTATAGTCACCAACTTCAATTCTTCCTCACCTCTGGCACTTAAAGGAGTAGTAGAATCCTCTTGTTCTTTCCCAAATGTCCCTTCTGCGATCTTCCTGCATCCTGTCAAGTCTGGTAGCATTGATATCATACAAGGGCCAAAGGAGCATGGGTGGCTGCATTGTGAGAGGACACCAGAGCTCCTTCCTGATTTGCCTACCTAGCGCTATGTACTTTGGTGCCTGGTGTATAGCTTCTTCAAGGTTAATGGGGCTATGTGGTTCTAATCTTTTAAATACCTCTGATAATCTACCCCGTCTACTTCTGGCACCAGTTAAGGCTCTTTGGAAGAAAAAATAGGACATGCTGTCATATTCTGCATACACATATGCTCTAAGTTTAAATTTTTTATCTCTAATTTCCTTTTTAACATTCCCATATGTCAGTCTAAACCAATCCCTCAGGAATACTTCTGGTTGACTGCTTTCTGCTTTTAATGGTAGCGGTTATGTTTTCCCAAGATCTTTGTAATTCCCCAGCTTCCTATCATATTTAGCCTCATTGTACATCCATGACATCAGGGCCCTTAGGTGTATATCCCCTATGTAAGGTAGGGGATTCCATTTAGTCTCTGTAGGGATGATGAAATTATGCACATACAACTCACAAAGTAGGTTTTGTTGCCAAGATGGAAGTGTCTAGTATAAACCATAGAATTCCTGGGCTGATTTGAAATCTGCATTTATATCCTTGAGGGTCATCATCAACTAAAATTGAAGGAATTGTTCTTTGAGACAGATAGTATAGACCCTAGGTGGAGGTCTACAAGTAATTACCTAGTCAGTTAGTTTAAGAGCCTGTTCCATTCTCTGCTTATGTTTTTCCAACTGATCTTTCAATTCTACAATTTCCTTTTCTCTTCTCCATATAGAGTGGTTGTAAGCACATGTTTATTATATAACTGGAAAAGAAGCATTTGCAGAGTAATTGGACCATTTTTTTCATCTTGGTTATTCTTCTTCCTTTTTTATTTCCATAACTTCTCTAAGAATTTTATTAACCAAGTTCACTTATAGGAAACTAAAGTGTTTCTTGTGCAAGGTAGCTAGTGAGTTATAGGGGTTTCTTCCTCATGAGTTGGAACATCCTTACGAATGACTCCTGGGTCATTTTTACATACATTTGGCTCATCTTCACACTCCTCTTCCAGATTTTGAGGAATGTTAGGAATCACAGACTGACTAGGAGAATCATCCGGAACAATATGGATAGGAGTTTCCTCCTCATATTGTTTGGGGGAAGAGGGCTAGCTTTCGGTGGGTACTTTAGGAATCTACCCTCTCATCCTAGGAATTCTTCTTACAGGTATTTCCTCAAATTCTATGGCCTTTTTCTCACTAACCCTTTTTGTTGTCTCTGCCGCAGGAGTAGTGGCTGCAGAAACTAACTTCATTTTCTTCTTTCTTGAGACTTGAGGGTTTCGCAGTTCAGCTGCAGGAACTGAAGTTTCTTCTACTAAATTTTTTTTTCCTTTGGTTCAAGTAGTAGTAGGTATATTTCTCATGTGAGTGGTTAAAGGCACATTTTCTTGTAAATTTTTAGTTTCTGCCCCTTGGTTATTTTGCACGGCAACTGGGTCAGGGGAAATTGCATTATCTTGGTTAATTTGCACATTAGGGGCAATTTGAGGCTAAAGGGTTTTATGATGGATGAACTCTGCCCATGTCATAGGGGAGGCATCACTAAGAGATCTTTCTATGATTAATTTAATCAGGGAATGGTGAGTAACAGATTTGTCTTTCCCTTTCTGGGTTTCTTTGGCACTAATGCACAACATATTAAACAGAAAATTGGGTGCATTCATTGGGATATTATGTCATACATAACTAAGTAGCCTAAAATGATGCGCATGTAAATTAGAGAATCACTCTTTACAGGTGAAATACCTTATAATGTGTGTAGCCAACTCCTAGTATGGTGGAGGAATGGACATCCTTTTGCATCCCTTCTTAGTGATTTCCAATGGAGGGTCTCCTGGTAGGGTGAATTGAGCCCTGGCTAACCTGGCATCATGGGAATTGGGATAATGTTCCCCTACTACTGGAAAAACCATCACTTCCGCTATTTTCTCCTTTGTTGCAACAACTGGAAACCCCCAATCGATGCGTGGCCCTCATCAAATGTGTTTGCAAATTCTGATGCTTCTTCCTCATCAAACTCTGTCAATTTTAAGAAATACCCCAGCCATCCCCAGGCATTAAATCTTCTCACTGCCTCAACATCAGATAATAAAATACCATGAACCACTGGTTCATGCCACTGCAATTGGCCTCCCATTTTACCAAATTCAATCCTCTGCTCTATTTAACCTCTATTTTTTATAATTACCTTCTTCTCTTTTGAATTTCAGACTACTTCTTATAAACCCACAGACCCACTTTCACATTCTTCTGGTATTCTTGATATGAACAATAATAATGTATTTTAACAGAATGAATCATAGATGTTCATGCGAGAGTGAGAGTTATGTCATGGTTTTAATATTGGGTCACATCTAGTCTGACAATTAGGGGTTTATTCGGAATAAAGGCACGACATTTGACACTTGTGTGATGCGACAACTGGATTTTAATTAAGACAATGCCAAAGTAAAGATTTGGGGATCTTTTAAGGAGTAAATAGAAATGAAAAATAGAAATGACATTTTTAGAAATTGGCACATTTCCCTGCCCCCTACTAAATATGGACAAGTGTCCTCACTTTTTTGACTTGGCAGAAGGTACAGAACTGGATTAAGGCGGCAACGATACATTTATTGCAATATTTGATATAACCAACTAAATCTATATGCTAAAAATGGAAATAAATTTGAAAAGCTCATACCTATTAATTGATCATTGCACGTGTCAAGACAAATTTGCAAGAGTGGAATGACAACGTTGGTGGTCGGCATGCGTCAGTGCACTATCTCTTTATTGAAAGCATAGAAATATGATGATGTGGAAGGTGGGTGGATGGAAGATTAAGAAATGAAGTGGGTTGAAAAAGAAGAATGTAGAAAGTGAATGGATAATTTGAACTTTATGTAAACATAATTTTTTTATTATGGTCATGCTTTGAAGGAATTCTTATTGAAGTGCTGCAAGAAGAAGGTTGACACCCTCTACTGCAGGAAGTGTTACCCATTGATCCTTTAAAACTGGCTGGTCGAACTACTGCAGGAAGCCTTCTTTCATCTGTGGCTGGTGATACAACTTTAGTCTATGTCCATTGACTAGTAGTTTGAAGTGTACAGGGTCAATTGTGGACAATTGGACTGCTCCATTTGTAAATACATGGCTTATTTCATATGGACCCAGCCATCGTGTCTACAGCTTACCTGGTATCTCCTAGAATCTAGAATCATATAACAATGCCCAATCTCCAACTTTGAATTGGTTACTCTTAATATGGGAGTCATGCCACTGTTTTCTTTTCTTTTGGACAATTTCTATGCGCTACAGGGAAGACTTGTGCATTTCATCCAAAGAGTTTAGATGCAGCAATTGCTCTTTCTGTGCTGTAGGAAGATCAATATTTAACTCCAGCGTTGTTCTTAATGTTTTGTGTTCAAACTCAATCGGTAGCATTGCTATTTTTCCATACAATAGTTCAAATGGAGTGAACCCAGTGGTGGTCTTCCATGTTGTTCTATATGCCCAGATGACTTCTGATAGTCTGCTGCTCCAGTCTCGGAAATGCAAATGAACTATTTTTGTTAAAATTGCTTCTATTTCCTGATTTGTAACTTCTACTTGTCCATTGGATTGAGGGTGATAGGGGCTTGATTTCTGATGTCTGATATTATATTCCTTCATGAGCTTTGTTATCAGATTGGAGGTGAATTAGGTACCTTGATCAGTAACAAGATCTCTTGGCATGCCATATCTAGTAAAAATTTCTTCATACAAAAATTCAACAACTTTATGATCTCTTGCATGCTTCATTGCTCTGACTTCGACCCATTTGGTTAGGTAATCTGTGCACACTAGAATGTATGAATTCCCATTAGATGGAGGATCTATTGGGCCAATAAAGTCCATGCCCCATTTATCAAATGGTGTTACCACCACCAGTGGGTTTAAGGGCATTTCATTTGATCTTGTTGGTCAGCCCATTCTCTGGCATTTGTCACACTTTCTTGTAGAACTTGCTGCATCTTTGTGAAGTGTAGGCCAATAGTAGCCTATTGTTAAAATATTCTATGCTATTCTTTTTTCTTCAAAGTTCCCTCCACATGGTTCATTATGACATACATGAAGAATGTCATATGTCTCATCTTCTCTCGTGCACATCTCCTCATTACTTGTTCAAGTCCAGTGTAAAATAATGTGCTATCAATCCAAGAGAAATGGAAGCTTTTCTACACAAGCAACTTCTTATCCTTATAAGTGAAATGTGTTGGCATTTTATTAGCTACTAGGTAAGTAGCTATATCTGCATACCATGGATTCTAGACAGCAATATGAAATAAATGTTCATCTGGAAATGCATCATCTATCAAACTAGTATCTTCTTCAGCATGATGAATTCTTGATAGATTATCAGCTACCACGTTTGCTTTCCTTGGCTTGTCAATGATTGTTATATCAAATTCTTGCAAAAGAAGGAGCCATCTTGCTAACCTACCTATGATGGCAGGTTTATTCATGAGATACTTAATTGTTGCATGTTTCGTATGAACATAGATAAGATAACCAGTCACATAATGGAAGAATTTGTTCAGAGCATAAACTACTACTAGAAATTCTTTCTTAGTCACTGTATAGTTTAACTCTGGTCCATGTAGACTCTTACTAATATAATAGATTGCATTTTCAAGGTTTTTAGTCTTTTGTCCTAAGACAACACCTACAGCATAGTCTAAAGCATCTATATGAATGTGAAATGGCAAAGTCCAGTCAGGACCCCTAAGTACTAGTGCAGTTGTCAAAAGTGACTTAAGCTGCAAGAAGGACTCATCACATTCTTTTGTCCAAGCAAATTCAGCTTCTTTGCTAAGTAATTTATACAGAGGAATAGATATTTGACTAAAATTCTAGATAAACCTCCTATAATAGCCAGCATGACCTAGGAAAGATCTGACTTATTTTTGCTTAGTAGGAATAGGGAGTGTGAGAATTACCTCTATCTTCGCAGGGTCTACCTGGATTCCATCTTCAGAGATAAAATGTCCCAACACCACTCCTTCCTGCATCATCAGAAAGCACTTTTCACTGTTGAGAGATAGGTTATGTTCCTTGCATCTGATTAGCACTTTCTCCAAGTTCTTCAGAGCTTCCTCAAATGTGACACCAAATGTAGTGAAGTCATCCATGTAGATTTCCATGCAATCATGAGATATATTAGCAAAGATGTTGATCACAGCTCTCTGAAAGGTAGCAGGGGTATTGCATAATCCAAATGGTAATAATGAATAGGCATATGTGCCCCAAGGAAATGTGAATGTTGTCTTTTCCTGATCTTTGGGGGCAATGCTTATCTGATTGTAACCACTATATCCATCCAGAAAAGAAAAATATTTCTTTCCAGCCAAATTATCCAAGACCTAGTCAATAAAAGGTAAAGGGAAGTGGTCCTTCTTTGTAGCATTATTTAATTCTCTGTAATCCACACATATCTACCACTTACCTCCTTTCTTAGGTACAATTACCAATGGTGATACCCATTTGTTTTCAGAGATTGGATAGATGAATCCAGCATCCAACAACTTCTGCAACTCAGTTTTAACTATTTCTCTTAGTGTTGGATTTATTCTCCTCTGTGGTTGAAGTGGCAAGCTTCCATCACTAATGTAGATTTTTTGAGTGCAGAGTTTTGGAATGAGTCCCTCCATATCTCCATAATCCCATGAAGGCTTTTTCATGATGACTGAGGAGCTTTGTTAACAATGCCAACTATGATTGGGATAGATTTTTATTTACATGCAGGCTACGTCCAGAGTACAGTTCTACTATTGTTGTTATATCTACCATTAACACTTTGGGCACCAGACTTATAACTATTTCACTTGCCAGTAATTGATCAATCATTTTAGGGTTTGCTGGAGACATACAGTCCTCATAGGTACATAGCTATAAAATAGAAATTTCTGAAATATCTTTAGCCACAATACATTCATTGGTAAGAATGCTCTATATCACATCATCTTCCTCTTGCATCTTTAGAAAAGTTTGCTGATAGGTTCTCCCAAGTTTGGCTGGGGTTGGGTAGGAGGATATAGGGCTAGATTTCTTATGGCTTGACCATTTGAAATTGTCATACTGCCTGATCTGCAATTAATTTTTGCATTAGTGGTGGCTAACCAAGGTCTTCCCAAGATTACAGGATAGCCAACAAAGTTTACTTTAGGTGATAGGATGAGAAAATCAGCAAGATACTCCCACGAATCTAAGGTTACTATCACATCTTCTATGAGGCCCTCTGGAGTAACAGTTGAACTATCAGGAAGTTGTAACACTGTGGCTATTGTTCTTAAGCCTTCTATTCTTATCCTATGCATTGTATCTTTAGTCATAACATTTATTGCTTCTCTTAGATCAACTAGAGCATTTTTCACAGTCTGTCCGTTTATTATTAGGTCGACTACTAGACTGCCAGGATCTAAATACTTGGGTATTACCACCTTTCATAACATGATATCTACTAATTGACCTACAACATGTACTGTTTGAGGGTCCTTCTTCTTCTTCCCTGGCTTCTTAAGGCATGCTTCCTTAATAGCCTTTCCATAAATAGGTATATCTTTAATAGCTTGAAACAGTGGAATTTGAATATTCATATTTTTCAGCTGCTCAATAATATCAAATGTTTCTTCCTCTTGGGGTATAGGTTTTTCTTTATTTAGCCTCTATGGAAAGGGTGTATTTGAAGTGTGGACAGTATTTTTGTTGGGTATATCAGTCGGCTGGCTGGTATTTGGCAATGTGGCTTCTAGAAGTAGTGTTGTAGGAGTGTCTACAAATTTTGTAATAATAGGATATTCAGGTGTAGGCAGGGTGGTCTGAGACCTCAAATGGATATCAACTATCTCTAAAGAGTAATTAGGGCACTGTTGAGTGTCAGTAGTGTACGTTTGCTACTGCTGCTATTTGTTGTTTGGATTTGGCTGTGGTTGAGCAGGCAATTGAGTTGGCTTTGGATTAGCATTAGTTGTTGCAGGAGGTGGCATTATTGTAGGTAGTTACACTAGAGGTGGTAATTATGGACAGCCAGAATTTTGGTTAGGCCATTGTGGAGGCCCCCTACATTGATTAGTTTGCTACCAATTTCCTTGTGGTGGTTGCCATTGATTCTACTGATTAGGGCACTGATTATTTTGCTGATTAGGCCATTGGTTACTCTACGGGTTTTTCCATTGGTTATTTTGCTGGTTAGGCCATTGGTTACTCTGTGGGTTTTTCCATTGGTTATTTTGCTGGTTAGGCCATTGGGGTTGAGAGTACTGAGAAGTGTTCTGATAATTTTGGTTTTGCCACTGATTATTGTTAAAATTTGAAAACTATAGAGGATCTTGTGGCATACCTTGTCATGAAGCCCATGGTCGACATTGAGAAACAAAGAACACTTGATCACTATCTCCTTCTATCTTCATGTAGTTAGTTGGCAAATGTTGGTTTTCTAGGTTGGCTACCAGCTTACATCTGCAGTCTTGCTTCTGTTTGTGGCAGTGTGGATAGTACTCGGCCAATTGTGATTCAGCTTCTGCATGCTTCTTCTTGGTAGTCATTGTGTCAAGATGTGTAGCTACATCATTTATAATATCCTGCTTGAAATCTGTGAGCAAATTAGATATCTCCAGCTTTGAAACACCTGAACCAATCCCTTTTGTGACTGTGGACCAGTATCCTATGCCTTTCTTCACAGTTGACCTTGAGTAGTTTTGATAGATTTTCTTGAGGTCATCCCAAGACGATTGGGATATGTCTCCACCAGCCATCAAGTCTAATGCCTCCATATAGTTGTCATTTACCCCTCTCAAGAAGACTAATTTTTGTGAATCTTCTGCCAGTACATGCTAGGGATTCTTATGCATTGTGTACAAAAAATGTGAAACATAGTATTCCAATGTTTCATCTTCCTTTTGAGATATCCTAAAGATATCATCTCCTTTTGGGTCACTGCCTTTGCAATAATCTTTATATTTCTGTAGAAACAACATTTGCATCTCATCCCAGATACCTGCTGCATTGCCTCCTAAGCCCATGAACCATTGTAAGGCTGACTCTTTCAGTGTTGCTAGAAATAACTTGAGCTTATGGGCATCGATATTATAGTCAAAGCTTCGACAGAGTATGTCAAACTCAAACAAGAAAGTGTCAAGATCCTCAGTTATAAGACCATAAAACTTTGGAAGAGCAGTTGTGGGTATATTCTTGAGATTAGCATTGTTTATAAGGCTTGGGAGAGGAAATGGGAAAGTAGGATGTGCCATTACTAGAGGTATTTTATTATGTGGTTGCTGCTAGAAAGGAGCATTAGCTACTGGATAGTTAATGTTAGGTGGATTTGGGCTAGAATTATCTAGAAAGCTGGCCAACATTTCTGCAAAAGGTCAGAAGCCACTTACATCAAATGTTTCTGCTCTGGAGGAAGATGCTATAGGAAAGTCGGGGCTTGCGTCTTCAAATGGTAACTCAACTTCTTCAACTTCCTCGTTCAAATTAGTAGACTCTGCTAGGAGAAATCTACCATATTCATCTTGTCCCCTTTCTCTTCGATGCATGTAATTGAATTCTTCATTCTTGTGAAGCAATTTTTAGAGATACAAATCTGAAAACTAATCTAGGAATGAAAAATGACTCAAAAGTGTTCCTAGCTTGACACCATCGCCGGCAGCGGCGCCAAAAATGAACCGCCTCACAATAGGTGTGTAATAATCATGCTCAAGGCCTTTCGTAGGAATGGTTCATTCAATCTAAGCACTGCTTTTCTTGTTATGAGGTGCATTTAACTTTTCAACCCAAGGACGTATACTTGAAATGGTCGGCACGATATGTGCACTTGGTTCCTTAAGGATTCATTCTGCTTATCTTGCAGGAAGGTAAAAATGAATAAAAGAAACCTACACTAGCGCTGCAGGAAAAGAATACGTTTATCTTCTTACTAGAATGAATGCTATAAATTGCAACTCTACTAAAACCTATGATTTCAACCTAAAACATCCATTACAACTATTCTTGCAGATGCTGCAAGAACACTTACAAGTTACGATGCTGCAGGAAGAAATTGTAACTTTTATCTGAAATACTAGAAATGCTGGAAATTAAATCTATTCTATTCTAACCTATTCCACCTCCCAAGTGGGCCCCCTTGGTCATTTTTTACTAAAATATTGCACAGAACATAAACCAAGAACTATTTCATTGCATTTCAAAAACTCATTACATAGAAACAATACATGGAACTTGAAATAGATTGTTGTATAACAATTTTCTTCCAAAAACTTTTGTCTCTATTTTTTTTCCTAGATAACCTCAAACTATCAGTCCAACCCCTATATATAGAGGATCAAACGCTTATTACAAAAATAGAAAAGAAACTATCTTGCTGAAAACATGCCGGAGAAGGAAATGCAACAGCCCGCGGTGTGGGTAATAAAGCTTGAGCGACCAGTTCAACATAGTAAAGTGCAGAGGGAATATAAGCACACTACATCCCTGTGTCCTAGAATAATGGCTCCATTGTAGCAGCCATGTTTCCTGGTGCTATAATGATCACTCCGCCATAGCTGGTCCTTAACAGTCCTCCTTGAATGCTGTCGACCACTCTCCTGCCGCTTTCTCTCTGGTCAAGTAAGTTATGATGCGGAAATATTCATGCAACAAGCTTAATCAAATTAAATATCAAGATATTAGAATATAGATTCTGATGGTTTTATGAAATACTACACTATATGTATAATATTAGCGAAATATGTCAAAAATGTCTACCCATGGTTTATCAGTTCTATCTGGACTTTATCAGCAGTTTTGACTGGTTAGGCTCTCAAATATTTTGAAAAAAACTTAGAATAGAGTATTAAAATTATACAAAAAAAAGGCAATAATTTGGCCTTATCAGTCTCCCCAAACACACATTTCTTTGGGTTAAAAGAAACCCCATAATCCAAAGCTCTCACAAAGATCTTCTCAAGATGACCACAATTTTGATCTTCTTTTGGTGAATAAGAAGTAAGATCATCTTGATAGACTACTAGGAACTTATTTATTAAATCTAAAAATACTACATACATGGCTCTCTAAAAATTATCTCAATCATTTATCAATCCAAAAGGCATTCTAACATATACATTAATTTCCTAGGGTGTGGTGAGTGTAGTCTTGAACTGTTTTGAATACCTGACCATGCCCTGATTGTACCCTGAAAATCCATCAAACATAGACATCATTTCAGATCCAGTGACTCTCTATAGTATAGCTTCCATGTTATGCAACCCATAATTTTCCTTTGATGAGTTGATGTTCAAGTTCCTGAAGTCTACACATAGTCTAATATCACTATTTTTCTTTCTTAGTAGTACCAAATTTGATACCCATATTGAATGTCTTCCTGGCTTTATCATTCATGCATCCCTCATCTTCTTCAATTCTTCTTGCATCTTGGGTGCTAGGGTGAGATTAACAGGTCTTAATTTCTATCTAAAAGGCTTTTTTCCTTCTTTTAAGGGAATCTCATGTTGGAAAAGATGCTCTCTATATGCCTTCAAATCACCATAAGACCATGCAGAGACATGTTTATATTTTTTGAGAAGATTAACCAACAAATCTCTGAGTTTAGGAGAAAGTTTTTTACCAATATATACTTTCTTTGGAGCTTAATTTTTCCCTAAGTTTACTTCTTCCAAGTCATCAGGCTTGTTCATAGTCCTTACTGTCAAATTATTTCTCAAGAACAACCCATCCTTTGGGAACCCTATTTAACTTTAGCCGCACGACCTCTATACCAAAAATAGTGTCTCTACCATCCATAGTCTTGACATACCCACTGAAATCCATCTCTTTATCCCCAAAGTCTGATTCATATACAAGAACCTTAGAATATCCAAATCATCTTCAAAGACCTGCAAATTCTTAACATTGTCTCAGATGGATGGCCTAGATTTAACCTCTATCTTAGAAATCCCTACAAAAGTAATATATTTTGACCTTAAAGCAATATTGGTAAACAAGTATGCCATTTTGTTTTAATCTCTGTCCATCCAGTCAATGCCAAAAGCATCAAAGTTTTCAATTTTATCCCAAACAACATTTCTATAGTTCTTTAATCTCAGATTATTTGAAGCATACTTAGATCTTATCTGAGAAATCACTAACTAAGAATCACCAATTGCTCTGAGACTTTTCATATTGTGTCTTAAAGCCAACCTTAATCCAATTAGTAGAGCCTCATACCCTGCAATATTATTAGTACATGTGAATAACAAAGTGAATGAGAAATTGAAGGTCTTACCACTATGAGCTATAAACAAAACTCTTGTACCAACTCCTTCTTTTGAGCTTACACTATCAAAGTACATTTTCCACAAGTAATTTTTGTCTGTCAGGATATCCTTCTCTTTAGATAGTAACATATGCTGACATTCTCCTTCAACCTTCCCATCTTGTATTTGAAAGGATCCAATGTCAGTATCTAAGAAACAATTCATGTTATCATCTTCATTTTCCTCAATCATGTGAGGAGTTCTAGTTTCTCTAGATACCCTAACATTTTCACCAGCAATATCAAAAGTTTAAAATGGAAAGTCACATTGAATACTTCCTCCCATTTGAAGTACTCCACTTTCTTGACAATAGAATTCCATACAAAGGAGGAATATCCCCGACTAAGACACTCAATGTATTAGCACTAAAAAATTTAGCAAGAAATTCGGTCAAAGTCATGAAAACTCTATTATTTGTTGCTCTTCCCCGAAGCCCTAATTTCAAAATTTCTAGCTGTTGAGAAAAAAACCCTAAACATTGATGGCTTGTTATAATTTTGAGTTACCTTTTCTGAGCCACCTAAGTTATTTTTTGTCATGTGCACTTTTTTCTCTTTGCCTAGTCATGTAATCTCTTAACAAAAACTGAATATTCCTTTTTTTGTCTATACCTTGTCACATGATCTCAGAATGATATGGGATATGCTCTTTATTTCTTGAGATTTAACAAGTATCATTGATCTCCTTTTAGATCCAGGGGCTCGCGTGTAATGTCTGAGAAAACCACAAGTCAAGCTTTTCTTTTAGCGACTTTGAGACTTACTTAGTCGCGCAATCTCTAGACTGACCTGAATTCAAGGTAGGGTTTTCTATTTTTCTCTAGTCATGATATCTCCAGATGGTTTTAGGGTTAAATTAAGGATCTCAAGATCAATCTTGAATCATTGATCGGGTTCCTTTTAAGTGTTGATCGTGTGGCTGGCATGTAATCTCATGAAGAATTGATGAAGTGTAGAAAGATTGTGAGATCTAGCGCAGACCGTAGATTGGGATCAAGATGAGTGGCTGGCACTTAATCTCGCAATGAGTTGATGATGTCATGATATGTATGGAGATTTTGTGTAGATCGTAGATCTTATTTAGATTGTGTGGATGGCATTTAATCTTGGAAAGAAATAAGAAGGTACAAATATATTGTGAGATTAAACGTGCATCGTTGATCTTGATTCTAATCTTGTCGATGGTGTTAATTCTCTTAATAAATGCTAGGGTTAAGATATATTCTAGCGACTTAGAGATTTCTTCACTCATGTGATCTCTAGATTGATGCTTCAATCAGGTAAAGTTAAGGTGGGATAAACAAGATTAAATCAGAACCTTTGATTCAAGAAAGATCTTGTGGCTTGCGCTAAATCTCTAAATGTAACTTGAGTTAAGTGAAATGTTCAGCGACTTCAAGTTTTACACAGTCGTGCAATCTCTAGATACACCTTGAATCAAGCATGGTTAAGTTCTGAGCCAAGTGGAGTTTGCATGGACAATATTTAAACCGTTGATCAGAGAAAATATCTAGGGTTGGTGCTTAATCTCTAGATAAAGTCAGATAGTCATTATTCTTTTAGCGATATGGAAAGAGATGTTAAGGATAAGATGGCTAGGGTAAAATAAAGTTAAGAATAAGATGGCCAGGGTTTGATTCATAGGCCATTGATCAAGTCCTTTTTCTAACAAGATCTGAGGCTTGCGCTAGATCTTCAAATGTCACCAGAGGTTAAGAAATGTTCTCGCGACTTTTAGTTTCCTTCAGTCGTGCAATCTCAAGATGAACCAGAGTCAATAAAAATTTAATATGAAGTTTCCAGGGATCAAATCAGAGCCATTGATGTGTCTTAAATCTAGCAGTGCATGTGTGATCTCAAAATAGATCCAGGGCTAGTTAGAAGGTTCAGTGACTTGCAGATTACATAATCATGCAATCTCTAGATAAAGAAAGAGTTAAATTATAGGTTAAAGATGAGTTAAAGGTCAAGGAAAAAGATAGAGGTAAAGATTGACCAGTTTCAATTTAATCTAATGGTAGGTGTAAAGGCTCGAAGAAAAGGTGACTGAGATCTATCCATTGAGGGATTACGCCTACGCGACGCGTATCCAATCATATCTTGTGCCTGGGTAACTTAAGAGGATCCACGTAGATGTTTTAAAATTGTGATAAGACTCAATCTCAACCGTTGATAGGGATTTCCATGCCACCTATAGCTGATAGGGCTAGAATATTTAAATATTTAAAATGTTTCTTAGAATTTTAAGCGGTGACGTTGTTTTCCAATCTGTAGAGGCAGATGGTCGATTAATGTGATCTTCTAGTTCAATTTAATGAAGTGGTATGGTGCTGAGGGGATGTTTTCATTTGACTATGGATTCAGTAATGCCATGTGGTTATTTTAGGGTTTTCTATTCATTAATGTTGTGTGGTGATTCTAGTCAAGTGGCCATGGAGATTAGATTGTATTTTCAGATCTTTTGAAGAAAGATCAAGTCAGTGGAGAATTGAAGGATAAGTGCGAATCAGATTGCAAGAAGGATATATGTCAATGAGACCAAAATTTTAGGATTTCCTTCTTCTATATCTATCCATCTTTTATTTTTTTTAAGGGTTCCTAATTCTTTTTAGTTTGGGGGTTCCTTGTTTGGTTCTGTTTCAGTTTCTATAGAAAAGTTCAAAGAAGGTTCCAAGTGTGGTACCTTTGTATATATTTTCCCTCTTCTATGAATATAGGGTTTTCTTGTATCCTTTCTATTTTAGGGAAGAACATCATTTTAATAGCTTTCTTATGAATGAAATTCAGTATTATTGTGTCATTGCCAAGTTGTCTCCATTATGTTTTTGAATCATATAAACTAGGGCATCCATGGTGTTTTAGTTCTATCTATTGTAAGGCTTGCAATAGATTTATTCAAGAGATAATTTTAATTTAGGATTCTTATTAAAGTGTGTATGAGATGGAGTATTATGGATATTATAGACTTGTCTTTCAGTGGATGCTGATTAATGTATTGTCTATTCCAAGGTATCTTCTAAGGGGAAGGTTAAATTATTTAAGTAGGGAATTGCATATTTGAATACATAGGTGGATTCACAAGTAGAACTTGATTGATAGGGTATGTCTAATGTAAGGCACATAGAAATATTAGACTATGTTTTTTTTTTCTTTGTTCATGATCTTCTTTGCAATCTTATGTTTGACTCCGTTTCCCATTGTATAAGGCATTGGTCGATATCTGGGGTATTTCAGAGATCCATTAATCAAATTATAAATTGAAAATCATTTCCCTTTCATGTTGTTTAAAATATTTGGGATAGTTATAGTTTTCATGCATACTATATCTAAGTGGGATACTATATAAGGTTTGATAAAACAATAAGTTACTTGTTACCTAAAGGTTTGAAAGCTATTCCACGACTATGTATCTTCTGGCTATTGTTTGTCACAAAGGAGTTATATGTGTGCAGATTAGGTAAAACCCACCTGAGTGATGTGGAGCTTAAAGTGTAGAAGGTCTTAGAACCTTGTCAATTGGACTTGTTTCTATTATCCTTTCTATTGAGGGTGTTGGGTTTGTGTCCTAGGTTTGTAATCCCACAACCTAGTCTCAAAATTTTATCTAAGAGAGGAGAGTGCAAGAAAATCTCCAAAACATTGTTAGCATATTCTCTACAAATGAAACTACCATATAAGGAAAATATTTGATTTCCCCTATAATAGGCTCCTCTTTAGAGTCAATCACTTGACATCTTCCACAAGGAGAATCAACCTGCAGTCCCATTGATTTCATTATCTCTGCAGGCATGACAGTATTTGACGCTCCTAAATTTATAATGGAATTTTTTAGCTTCTTACCATTTATAACTATAGTTATGAAGAAGGGATCCACAACCCTCAAAGGAGTACTCATATGATTTGTATTTAAGAAAACTTGAGGTATTTTAGAGACAATCTCTTCTAATTGCTTTCACTTGTAGTCAAATTTACCTTTTTTATTTCACATTTTCTCACTCATGTGTTGCTTCTGATTCTTTGAAGAAGTAATGCTATTCACCCATGTTGAATTATTTTCGTTATTTTATTCAATCATCATCATCTCCAAAAGTGGGACCTTGACAGTGATTTGTGACAACGATTTCCCCATATCAACATGGGTGTACTTTATATATCAGTAATTTCTTGTCTTGAAGTGACAATATTTCCATCCTCTATGTGAGTGGCCATACCTGGATCCATTATTTTGTTATTAATTTTGGAAGATGCAATAGGTATCTATGGTTTTTTTTCACCTTGTGGACAAAATTTGGATTATTTGGCCTTTCTTCTTTTCTAGTCTTTATTCTTTTGACACTCTCAACGAGATTTTCTTTTCCTTATGTTTGTTAAGTGTCTCCTGTTGCTTCATTGATAAACATACCAATTGGTGTGCCATGTGCATTACCAACTGTCCTATTTCTCAAATTGTAGTTACTCCTTGCTTGAGTAACCATGTCTATGGTAATTTGTGCAATCTCTTAATATGAAGGTCTTCTTAACAAAAAAAGATCGTTACTGATCCAGGTGGATATTTCAATAAAAATTAAAGTGTTCCAAATGCTCCAGAAATCAACACCATGTCAAAGAGCTTGTCGATACAAATCCAACGCAACTTGAATAGAGTCAAATGGAGTTTGTATGAAGAAGTTATGACCAGTCAAAGTTGTAAAAGGAAAAGGTTGACTTGATGATGTCAGCAAGTACAGTCAATACTACTGCTGACGTGGCAAGTCACATGGAATTTTGAGTGACATGGGAAAGTGCATAGTTGGCCCAATCTAGGCGTGACACTTGTAATCTCATCAGCAAATTACTAATTTGGACGTGACACTTGTCATCCTATGACAAGTTTATTGTGCCATGTGGTCCAATGATTGTGCGCCACATGGCAGCAAACGATCTTCAACAAAAGCCCTTTTTGCAAGTTAGGAGATTCAAACCCCTGACCTATCCTTTACAATTACTCCTCCTTACCAATGCGGCACATGAACTAAATGTGGCATTTATGTATTTTAACTACATGTCCCACCACTTAAAATTCCAAAATGAAGTAAAATAGCCATAGTAGGAATGGAACACGTGACCTCCAGCCCCTCTAAAGTTTTACCGCCACTTCCTTAACCAACGTGCCACTAACAAGTTTTGGAATGTTTTGTGCACATGTTTAAATTAAGCACTAGTGGCCACTATTAACCATAAATGGTGGGCCGATGGTTGGAACCAACCACTGACCCATTCTCCCAATAATGCCAAGATTTCCAAAGCTAGGGGATTCGGTGGGAATAAGTTTGGATAAAATATATTTATATCGGTTGATAACAAAGTCTAAAAATTGTCCATAAGATATTCCAAGGTTATTTTCATGGCAATTTTAAGAAGTATGTTGTCTTAATGGGTATTTTTTAAGAGATATTATTATTTTTGGGGGATTTGTTTTAAAAATAGGAGATTGAGTATGTTTTGTAAATCATATGGTTATCTGCCATATTGAGTAAATTCTTTGTATAAAAAGGGGTGAAAAGGGAGTGTGACTTACAAGATTTTTGTGGGATTTTTAGTGGAGATTTTTCGAGAAAAAAATTGTGGGAGAATTTCAGAGTTGGAATTAGGACTTTGATAGTGAATTTTTTCCTCATGCATTTGGAGCTTGTAGTCAAGCTTGTTGCATGTGTAAAGGAGGATTTTATTTTGTAATTCATTATCTTCTGAGGAGATGCAAATCTTGTAACAGGTTGAAGACCTTGTAACCATTTTCTGGAGTAGAATCAAGGATTGACCACTCCATTGGAGGGACTCAAAGACGTAGCCAATTGGTGAACTCCGTTATCAACTTGTGTTGTCTTCTCTCATCTTTCTCTCTTTTGTTCAAATTATCATTATTTAATTATTATGTTTATAAAAGAATCTTAATTACATTTTGAAGACCTTCATTTAATTGGAATAAAAAGTTAATATTCACGTACAATAGTCCTAGATCCTAACATCAGATCAAGTGGTATCAGAGATTTTGTTGTGACTAGTGTTTGCAATGGTGAATGATAACGAGAGCCAAGAGCCAACGAGATGAAGGCATACTTGTAGAGTATAATCCTGAGATTAGGAAACGAAGGATCTTTCCACCAAAAATGTCAGAGATTGCAACCGAACGTGAATCTCTAGAGATTGATGAAAGAGACTTTTGGAAAGCCTTCCTTGAAATGAAGGCCATGGTGGAGGTACTATATAGAGAAAGGCAAGAGCAGAAGAAATTTGAAAGAGGCACTGGTCCATCCAGGCATGCAGATTATGGAGAACATAAAGATAAGAGGAAGCAACCAGGAGGTGGTGATTCACCACCAAAAACTCCTCCATCTCCTTCTTCTCCTTCTTCCCCTTATTCTTCTTCTACTTCTGTTAATCCTTTTAAGAGAACATCTAAGCCTATTGTAAAATTGGATGTAAAATTTGAATTGCCTAAATATTGTGGGGAGCTTAATGTTGAAAAGTTAGATGACTGGGTCCAACAGGTAGAGGTCTATTGTACGATACAAGTTCTACTAGAAGGTGCCTCTAGGATTCAGTTAGCCACTCTCCGGTTGGGAGGTACAACTCTCACCTGGTGGGAAAGTAGGACTAGAGAGGAGCTTGCTCGCCATGGTAATGTTAGTATGACTTGGATGGAATTTGTTGCTGCTATCAAGAAACAATTTTACCCTTTAGGTCATATGCAACAAATGACAATGAATTGGCAAACCTTTAGGCAAGGTAAAGGTCAATCTGTCCAAGATTACACCCATGAGTTCAGGAAAAAGGCTATTTCTTTGAATGTCTCGTTGTATACTCAGGATACTTTACTAAAGTAAATAGGTGGTTTGCATTCCTACCTTAGAAACACCATGCTAATGTTGAATCCTAGTAATCTAGATCAAGTATGTGTCCAAGCCACTCATTTAGAGTCTAGTGGTAAGAATGTATTTAGTAACAATTTTGTACAGAAATCACCTAAGTTTGAAGATAGAGGTAAAGAAAAGAAGGCAGCTACAATTAAGGAGTTCACATGCTCTCATTGTGATAGGAAAGGTCATGATGAAGAACATTTCTGGAAATTGCATCCAGAGTTGAAACCAAAGTGAGCTCAGAAACAAAAAGGTAAGGAGAAGGCCACAAATGTTGTTATGGATCTTGGTTCAAAATCAAAGGATGAAACTAAGATAATAGCAATGGGTTTGAAAGGTAAGGTTCCTATTGCTAGTGTTTCCTTTGATAGTTGTGCTTCTACTTCTCAAGTTAATGATGTCCCTAAAGATAAGAAAAGAAATGAGCTTTTTCATATAAGGGTTGTTGCTAAGCATACCCAAATTGATGCACTCATAGATAGTGGATCTCAAGTTAACTTAATTTCTGAAGATGTTATAAGGAACTTGGGATTGAAAACTACACAACATAAGAGACCTTATCCACTAGGTTGGGTTTGTGAAGATAATAAGTTGCAAGTAACAAGGAAATGCACTTTGAGATTCACAATCACAAATAAGTTTGTTGATAAGGTACAGTTTGATGTGGTTCCGCTAGATACTTGTGGGATATTGTTGGGTAGCCCTTATTTATATGATTGAAAGGCTATTTTATATAGGGAATTGAATCATTATCATTTGTTTAAAGATGACATTGAATATATTGTACATTCTCACAGGATTAAGACTGGTCATTCTTTTGCGAACACAGGGCAAATGAAAAGGGTGATTAATGCAAGTAAAGATTTGACTCTTATGTCTGTCAATACAGGTGCTTCTAGGCAAGGCATTAAGGTAGCCAAGGTTACTAATGCATAGATGTTGTAGGATACACCGACTGTACAGCTTGTGGAGACAAAGAATGAAAGAAATGATGGTCTAAATCTTTGACCTATGGTTGAAAGTTTGGATGTCCCCTTGGGTAAAATTGTTCCTATTGTAAAAGCTCGATATGTTGTTGATTTATTCTCTTTTGTATCTACATTATTGCTAAGCTTGATACTAGTCAATGGTTTTTGGTTAGTGACTATGATGGTTGATGTATTTACTTATGAAAGTGATAGAATGATGTGCATGTTCAATAATGTTGTTGCAGTCTTGATTGTGGTTGTGAGCCAGGTATATAGGTGTACAGTTGATACAAGACAAGTGGGAAGTCCAAGCCCTCACTTAATGTCTGAATAAATGACACTTTTGGAGGTCCAAAAGTTCTTCAGTGGGGAGGCATGATCCAGGTGGATATTTCACTAAAAATTAAAGTGTTCCAAATGCTCTAGAAATCAACACCATGTTGAAGAGCTCATTGATATGAATCCAACGCAACTTCAACAGAGTCAAACGGAGTTCGTATGAAGAAGTTATGACCAGTCAAAGTTGTAAAAGGAAAAGGTTGACTTGATGATGTCAGCAAGTACATTCAATACTAATGCTGACTTGGCAAGTGACATGGAATTTTGAGTGACATGGGAAAGTGCACAGTTGGCCCAATCTAGGCGTGACACTTGTCATCTCATCAGCAAATTACTAATTTGGACGTGACACTTGTCATCCTATGACAAGTTTATTGTGCCATGCGGCCCAATAATTGTGCACCATGTGGCACCAAACGGTCTTCAACAAAAGCCCTTTTTGCAAGTTAGGAGATTCAAACCCCTGACCTCTCCTTTATAATTACTCCTCCTTATCAATGCGGCACATGTTTTCATTGAACTAAATGTGGCGTTTATCTATTTTAACTACATGTCCCGCCACTTAAAATTCCAAAATGAAGTAAAACAGCCATAGTAGGAATGGAACTCATGACCTCCAGCCCCTCCAAAGTTTTACCGCCACTTCCTTAACCAACATGCCACTAACAAGTTTTGGAATGTGGTGTGCACATGTTTAAATTAAGCACTAGTGGTGGCTATTAACCATAAATGGTGGGCCGATGGTTGGAACTAACCACCGACCCATTCTCCCAATAATGCTGAGATTTCCAAAGCTAGCAGATTCGGTGGGAATAAGTTTGGATAAAATATATTTATATCGGTTGATAAAAAGTCTAAAAATTGTCCATAAGATATTCCAAGGTTATTTTGGTGGCAATTTTAAGAAGTATGTTATCTTAATGGGTATTTTTTAAGAGATATTATTATTTTTGGGGGATTTGTTGTAAAAATAGGAGATTGAATATATTTTGTAAATCATATGGTTATCTGCCATATTGAGTAAATTCTTTGTATAAAAAGGGGTGAAAAGGGAGTGTGACTTATAGGGATTTTGTGGGATTTTTAGTGGAGATTTTTGGAGAAAAAAATTGTGAGAGAATTTCAGAGTTGGAATTAGGAATTTGATAGTGAATTTTTTCCTCATGCATTTGGAGCTTGTAGTCAAGCTTGTTGCATGTGTAAAGGAGGATTTTATTTTGTAATTCATTATCATCTGAGGAGATGCAAATCTTGTAACAAGTTGAAGACCTTGTAACCATTTTCTGGAGCAGAATCAAGGATCGGCCACTCCATTGGAGGGACCCAGAGACGTAGCCAATTGGCGAACTCCATTATCAACTTGTGTTGTCTTCTCTCATCTTTCTCTCTTTTGTTCAAATTATCGTTATTTAATTATTATGTTTATAAAAGAATTTTAATTACATTTTGAAGACCTTCATTTAATTGGAATAAAAATTTAATATTCACGTGCAATAGTCCTAGATCCTAACATCAGATCACTTACCCCTTGTAACATTACACCTTATGTCTTCAATTTCTTCTTCCTCTTCATAAGATGAAAACAAATCTTGGCTTTTATTTTCATCATCAGATTATTCTTCACTCTTCAAATGTTCACAATTCATTGTACAACCACTATGATCATACAATTTATCCTCGTCTTCCGTCTCTTTTTTGTGCCTCATTTACTGATACATTCAAGGCAATTGCACAATAATTGGGATTATGTGGATATTAACAAGTCATACACCAAAAAACATCGTCAGACATTGACAAAATTTCTTTGTAAAGGGTTAGGAGTACTACCATCAAGCTTGTCCTTTCTTTGTAGGAGAATAGGCTTCCCATCTTTCCACTGAGTAGTATATGGATAATTTTTCATTCTGGGCTTCCTAGTGAAGTTATTTGTGAATGGTCGGTCATTACTTGGAGCCCTATCATTCATGTTATCCTCGGGCTTCAAATCCTTAATGACACTTAGAATCTTCTTCATATTGACCTTATCTTTAGGCTTAGTAGAAGAATACCTATCAGATTCCTTCCTAGGAGGCTTACAATCATCTCTTCTACCCAACTTCTTGAAAACTCTCCTATTAGTCTCAATATTTACTATTATCTTATAGGCATCTCTGCGATTTCTAGGATTCTTGTCCCTTAGAAGGTACCCCATTTTGGAATCAAAGGCATTTAGATAAGTGGCAAGAAAGACCTTATCATCAAGCCTCATAACTTGGAAAATTTTATGCATGGCTCTCTGAAATCTTGTATTTAATTCAACAACATCCTCATTCTGATTATTTTTTATATTATTGAATTCATTCAACAGAAATCCCTCGTTTGTCAAGTATCACCATACTATTCTTTAAAACAATCCTTTAATTCATCCATAGACCCAATATACCCATAAGGAAACCCCCTAAACAATTCCCTAGCATCCTCAACTAAAGATTAAATAAAAAGCTTCGTTAACACATCCTCATGCACAACCTCATAGTCATCCATCATATTAATAAACTTTTTAGATGCTCTTCACATGTAATAACATTATTTCTAGAAAACTTGGGAAATTTAACTCCAATTTCATTAGGGACTACATTAGGATAACCAGGGATATCAAGGAAATAAATTTGTTTGTACCTTTCATGATTTGGTCTCCTCCTAAAAAGATTGTCAATTTGAGAAGTAGATGCCCTAACATTTGATGTTGTAGATGCCTCAACACTAACATGGGAAGGCCTGGAAGCTTGTCCAGGAGAAAATCCACCTTCCTTTTCATCTCCAAAGCATCAGTCTCCAACTTTTCCTTCTCAAGCTCCTTATCTATAATTTCATTGTCCAATCTAGCCCTTTAAAGATCAATGTCCAATTTAGTAGTTTGATCTAAGGGAAACTTAGGATTCACACATTCATTTATTTTCACTCTTGTTTCCTTCTACATTCCTTTTTTCTTAGGATCTTGAGTACCCTAAAATTTTCAGATGATAGGTTCCTCTTCATCTACCTCAGGTTCCTCTACATGGTTTATTTATTCCAATTTCGGCAATTGTATTTTCTTTTTCTGAAGAAAAACTTGATCATGTTTGATCTTATTTTCCTTTTCTTTTTCTCTTTTTTGTCTGATGGAAATTTTATCTTGTATTTTCCTATCCAATTTAGTAATCTCTTTTGCCACACTCTCATAATCAGGGAGAGTGGTATCAAATTTTGAAACCTCCTTCTCACTAGGAGAGTGATAGTCTTCATATGCACCCAATCCCAAATCTGCAGCCTCTTCATATTCTGATACATTTACTTCATGACTGTGTTGGATTGGCTCATCTTCTCTATTGTTATCCTCTTGTCTCTTCTTTTGAGGGACTCTTCTATTATTCTTTCCTTTCCTTGTGTTATGCCTTGCATACCCTTCCCTACATTTTGTGTGCAAAATGTTGGGTCCCCTCTTTTCGCTTCTCACTCTTGCCTTGTTTTCTTTGTCTTCTTTTTTTTTCTTTGCTTTCTTCACTGGGATTTCCCTCCCATGAGTTTTTTTTTCTTTTTCTTTTGTCTTTCGTGTCTCTGGGACCCAGTCCCAGAGTTTGTTCTTCTTTCCAGAGCCAGATTCTGGACTTTAGGATTCTCCGCCACAATATCTTCTTCTCGCAAGAAGGTATGGTTGCATGGAATCCCCAGGCTCAGAGTCCAGAGGTTTGCCTCTTTTAGAGTCTTCGAGAAGAGGTAACTTGATTTTACCTTGGGTATAAATAGAAATTACATGCCACTTTTACAGTTACTGTGATTAAAACACTTGTGTATTCAGAGCGATTCTTAGGCAACTAAACTGCGATTAAGCTGCAAATTACTCTGTGCTTAGTGGGTTATTACTAGTTGATTTGAGCTATCTGTTCATGATCATTTGAAGGTAGAACTTGTTGTAGGAGTGCTCTTGGTGTCCTTCTTCCCTGTTGTTCTTCATATTTCTAGGTAGGCTCTTAGCTTGTTCTCTGGTTTCTTGTTGTTTTCATGTTTTCCTTATTGTTCTTTCATCTTCGTTTGTTTTGCTGGTTTTCTGTTCCATGTTCTGTGTTTTTGGTTTGCCTCCCATTGGTGAGTTGGCTCTACCAGAGGGTTGTCCACCCTCTACACAGTTTTAGATTAATGTTTATAATGTATATTATCTTAGGTTAGCTCGTGTATATATGTAAATGTTGTTTAAACTTGTAAAAAGCTTGTAAATGTTGTATTTTAGGTGTGTATATGTTTTAGCCTTTGACCCTCTATCCTTTTATGTATATATCCTATATATCCTTCCAAGTTCATGAGTTCCTCACACTTTGTCATGTGTTTTATCTCACGGGACCAAGCTCATCAAGACAGAGTCACCACGGTTTGAACTCAGCACCTCGCTGGTTCGAGTCATGGTGGCTTTCTCTCTCCTCTGTCTCATCACCTTAATGGTGGGATTAATTTCCCATGAGTGGGCATTCAAACCATGTCCCATCTGGAATTCATTTTTCCCTGTGTTAGCCCACTTGTCACCATTAATTCCTTTATGTCACCTGTCACCTGACCATGTGCCAACCCATGTCAGTCGAATACGGTTTCCTACTGGCCACATTGGCATCGCAATGACTAGATTATCTAAGCTCTAGGTCCTAGGCAATTCCTTGTCCTGTGTTTCCCCTTGTCATTTGGTTCGATTTCCCCCAGAGTCCTACTCACGTCTATTGCAAGTATTCCAAGACCTTTTTTTTGGTATATGCTAACACTTCTTGAATAGGTGCAGGGTGGTGACAATTTCCCCAGATTTTTTAATATTATTTTATGCATACCACATTCTAACGGTTCCCTGGTCTTGCAGGTTGTGGATAAGCTGATCAAAGATGTCTAAAGTAATCACCCCTCCTTCTAGCTCAGAGTTTCCTACCACTTCCACCCGGGTGACCACCAATACTAAGGCCAAAAGGTTGTTATTAAAGCTTCCCTTGACCTCCAAATATCCAAAGGAGGGTGCCCTTGTGGGATCAAAAATAGAGTTCAGAGTTCCAGAAATAACGGACACATGCCCCAGACCTTGGGCAGAAATGCAAGGCTTGATTCAAGCCATTTACAAGTTGAAGGCCACCGGAGACAATCTGGCCACTGAGATTTCCACCTCCGACATCATCAAGGCGGAAAAATTTCCTTGTTCAGTGTAATAACTGGAGTTAATACTCCAACTGGAAACATTGTACAATTCACCAACTTGGATCATCCTACTTCAAGATCCCTGGCCACTATAGTACCCAGCAACAATTGTCACCCTAGACACAACATCTTTTTCCTCGAGGTTGGGGATCCCAAAGTTCAATGGATCCATTATTCAGAATTAGGTCCAGACATTGCAGGAGTTCAAGGACGCTTCCCTTATCTCCTGGCAACATCTCGATAGCCACTAGCTGAAAATCCCATAGAAGGATTGCAGGAAGATGAAGTTGGAAATTCCCTGTGGGGAGCTCAAAGATCCCATTCAAGCGGACATTGTATTCTTATGTAGGATCTTTGAATTTCCCCATGCCCAGGATTTCTCATCATGGATGTACTACTTTCTTTACTACATCACCACTTGTAGTTAGAATTTCAACTGGGTGGCCCTAATATCCAATCATGTGGACAAACAGTTAAAGGGAATCATCCATAATTCCAAGTTCTACATGACATCATATGTGTGGTGGGCACTAGCTCAACAAAGACCAACTTTTCTAGGTTTGAGAATAGTTGGGGAACTTGGAAATAGGCTGGGCCAAATGACACCATGGGATTATTATTGCCAAGTACAATGGGAACTCAGTTTCTCAAAATTTTGTTAGGTAAATGATACTTTTATTTACAACAACATCCTAACACTTACTCAGGATTCTGGGTACCAACTGTCACAAGTGGCAATGAATCTGGTCAGTAGGTATGGCCTCTATTTTATTCAATTTCAACATCACACCTACATCTGAGTGATTAACTTCAACAAGAAGCCCCATCTTCTTCCCCAGTATTGCGGGGAAAGAATTATTCTTTTAGAGTTTTGTCGGTAGATGATGGATCTGCATGCCTTCTTTACATTGAAAAAGGTCATCAACATCCCATTCCCATTCTCATGCGGGAATTATACATGTAGCCTCACCGTAGCCCAGGAGGCATACAATGAATTGAAAAACTTGGGGCTGGTGGAATTCCACCATGCCTGGAAGAACTACGATCCTCTCAGCAAGATCACCACAACACTTTTCGGGGCATCCCCGCCCCACGAAGCAGACATTGAAGATTTTTGGGTGGACTGCAAAGATAATTTTGATCTCCGGGCCTGGCAGCATTCAAGGATCAGAAAAGGGCTCATGAAAATACTTGAGCTCCAAAATTTTCCATAGGGTTTCTCAAATGATGGGTTGCTAGAGGACCTAGCATACAAGGGGCAAGGGGTGGAAAAATTAGATCTCCCTCTAGTGGACTGGGCCACCCTAGAGGACCTAAAGATTAAAGGGGTATGTCACCCCATTTTGGAAGAAAGTCACCAGTATTTTTCCTGGGTGTGTTCCAAGAGCACCCAGAAGAAACCCATGGTTTGTAAGGCTGCTCCCTCTTTAGCCAGTGTTGGACCTTCTTCATCTTCCATAGCCACTGAACCAAGCACTAGGAAAGGAAAAGAGAAAGAGGGTACCCCAGCCAAGGTGTGTCCCCAATTTAATAGCCTCCTAATGGAACAACTGAAACAACAAATGGAGTTAGGAAGGCTATCCAGCCAGTAGTTGAGCACGTAGATACCCTCTGGCCTCCAAGTAACTCCAATGGCTTCTGCTCGCCTAACGGGATCCCCTTCATTGGCTACAGTGATGAGAAAATAGGCCTTCATTTAGGCAGAGTCCATTAGCATTCTGGATACCGAGGTTCCAATAGAAAGAAAGAATAAGAAGAAGATGACCCCTACACCAAGCGCAGCTGCCAGCCCTGGTATGCCATTTGTGCCCTCGGTGGATGTCTATTTAGAATCTCCCAAACTAGAAAATATTTCTAAATCCTTACCCTACATGATGAATTTGATGACACTTTCTTGGTGGAGGAGCTCATGGACCTCCAACAAGGTATAAGTCATACGGTGGAGGAAATTTTTGCTCAGGATAAAGAAGAGGCCCCCGTAGAAAAGGAAATCCTAGAAGAGGAGGATACATCAGAGAAAGAGGCATGGGAAGAAGTACAAATGGGGTTGGAACAAGAGAAGCTACCGGTCCAGGAGACCAAAGACACACCAAGGCATCCCACAGATGAGAAACCGCTGGTTGGGGAACCCAGACCCATGGGATCAACCGTACCCTCTATCATTACACTCCAAACACCTTTGGTTACTCTAGGTGATCAAGTGCCCTGGAGCACATTTGGTGAGGTAGTAATAGTGGCTACCTTGTTAAATTTTGGCCAGAGACCTCACCCACCTCCAGAGGATGTTCTGGTGGAGGAGAATGTTCCAACAAATCAGGCCAATGAGGCCCAAGAACAGCAGTAGCAGATCGATCAAGAAGCCCCAGACAATAAACATGTAGAATCAGCTGATGTCAGGAGGTACGAGGAGGTCCCTAAAAATATAGGCAATATTGAGACCAGAGAAAAGGTTCCAGATAGTACAACAGAAGACGCCAGCATGGTGGAAAATATTGAAGGTTCCAGAGAACAAGAAAAAGAACAAGAACAAGAGAAGGAACCAGAACAAGCGAGGGAGAAAGAGCCGGAAGACAATGTACATTCTGGGAACGTTCTGCCATATTTTGAAAGGAATCCTAATGAATATTTCTTAATAGTAAACCTGCCCCAGCCACCCCAATGGCTGGTCCAATCAAGGAAAAGAAAGGCCCCGGCAGTGACATCAGGCGCTACACTCTCGTTGGCCGAGATGATGGCTAGAAATGTAGAGGCTAAAAATCCCAAGAAAGCATGGATAGTCCATACTCTCCAGACTGGTCCAACAGGTAGCACAATTGTGACTATCAAAGCACACCAAATTCCAATGGCTCTAGCTCAGACCACACTTGATCTTAGAGATCTATGGGGAAAATACCTATTTCCTCAGTACCATGACCGAACAGGTTGTTCCATTTCCCGTTAATGGATAGTTTCTCAAGCATTATTTTTAATGAGGTAGGTTTGTCTGGAATCATACCATATGTAAATATTCTTTCTTGTAAATATTTCCTTCCCGGTGCCCCATTTTGGGGTACCTTGTCTTGTAAATAGTTTTGTTGGCTGTCCTCTGACTGCCCCTTTTGTTTTTTTTTGTTTTTGGCTTTGTTCTTTCTTTTTTGGGTTTCCAGTGTTTTGTTCCACCTTTTGTAGGCTGATATGCTTTGCATAAGATCTAGTCTCTGGAATGATACCTTTGGCATTATAGAGAATTTGGAATCTATTGTTAGCATGGTGGAATCGGTCTGTGCTCCAGAGTTATTTTGTAAGTTTGGTAAAAAGCTATGGGTAATCTTCATCGGGTTCATTCCCAAAAATATAGAAATCAGTTAAATCAAAATCAAAAGGAACAAGTAATTAGAACACTGAGAGTAGATCAATTGCACTAGTTTGTTGGCCCAAGTCTAAACTTTTAAAATTTTTCCTGGGTCTAGAGATTTTCTTCCCTATTTAGCAAATTGAAGTGGGCGGAAGGGTGAAAGAAGTACTATCATTCAAATTAGCTAATCTTAAATTTAATGGTGAAAGGAGTACCGCCCTCCCATCCAAAAAAGAACAAAATAACAAGGAAAGAAAAGATGGGATGACAAGTTCGGTATTTGGGGGAAACGAGAAAATTTGATGACTTTGGATTGATATATTCAGTGCCTCTTCTCTGCTTCTCTGAGAGGTCATCATCTTGATTCTCTTTCAAAGCACACACTTAACAACTGACAAAATACCAAGGATTGAATCATGTATGGGATGGATGTTCTCAAATGCTTCACACCTTACAAATAGGATGCTCCAAGTCACAATTGATTTTGGTCTTGCTAACCAGAGATTCTGTAGTTCTCAAATGTGCTAAGGCATTCATCCTAGATAATCGCCTTTTGTTATGCCATGCACACCCATCCCTACATTTTCTGTGAAAAATATTAGGTCCTCTCTTTTCACTTCTGGCTCTTGCCTTGGTTTCTTTGTCTTCTTTTCTTTTTTTTTCTTTCATCTCTGGGATTTCCCTCCCATGAGGTTTGTTTTCTTTTGCTTTTGTCTTTCGTGTCTCTGGGACCCGGTGCCAGAGTTTATTGTTCTTTCCATAGCCCGATTCTGGACATTGCCATTCTCTACCATAATATATTCTTCTTGCAAGAAGGTATGGTTGCATGGAATCCCTCGGCCCAGAGTCCAGAGGTTTGCCTCTTTTGAAGTTTGCGAGAAGAGGTAAATTGCTTTTACCTTGGGTATAAATAAAAATTACATGCCACTTTTATAGTTACCGCAATTAAAACACTTGTGCATTCAGAGTGATTCTTAGGTGACTAAATTGCGATTAAGCTACGAATTACTTTGTGCTTACTAGTTGATTCAAGGTGTCTTCTCATGATCATTTGAAGGTAGAACTTGTTGCAAGAGTGCTCCTTGTGTGCTTCTTCCCCGTTGTTCTTCAAATTTCTAGGTAAGCTCTCAGCTTGTTCTCTGGTTTCCTGTTGTTTCCATATTTTCCTTGTTGTTCCCTTTTTGTTCTTTTGTCTTCATTTGTTTTATTGGTTTTCCGTTCTGTGTTCTATGTTTTTGGTTCACCTTCCATTGGTGGGTTGGTTGTGCCAGAGGGTTGTTCGCCCTTTGTGAAGTTGTAGATTAATGTTTATAATGTATATTATCTTAGGTTAGCTCATGTATATATGTAAATGTTGTTTAAACTTGTAAAACACTTGTAAATGTTTTATTTTAGGTGTGTATATGTTTTAGCCTTCGGCTGTCTATCCTTTTATGTATATGTCATGTATATCCTTCCGAGTTCATGAGTTCCTCATGCTTTGTTATGTGTTTTAACCCATGGGACTGAGCTCATCGAGACTGAGTCACCACGGTTTGAACTTGACACCTCGCTGGTTCAAGCCATGGTGGCTTTCTCTCTCCTCTGTCTCATCACCTTAATGGCAGGATTAATTTTCCACGAGCAGGCATTCAAACCATGTCCCATATGGCATTTATTTTTCCCCGTGTCAGCCCACTTGTCACCATTAATGCCTTTATGTTTCCTATCACCTGACCACATGCCAACCCACATCATCTGAATATGGTTTCTTACTGGTCACATCAGCACAACAACCACTAGATCATACAGGCTTCAGGTCCCAGGCAATTCCTTGTCATACCTTTCCCCTTGTCATTTGGTTTGATTTCCCTTGGAGTCATACTCACGTCTATTGCAAGTATTTTGGAACCTTTTTTTTGGGTATATGCTAACACTTGTTGAACAGGTGCAAGGTGGTGATGATTTCCCCAGATTTTTTAATATTATTTTACACATACCATGTTCTAACGGTTCTCTGGTCTTGCAGGTTGTGGATAATCTGATCAAAGATGTCTAAATTAATCACCCCTCCTTCCAGCCTAGAGTTGCATACCACTTCCACCCAGGCGGCCACCAAAACCAAGGCCGAAAGGTTGTTAGCAAAGCTTACCTTGACCTCCAAATATTCAAAGGAGGGTGCCCTTGTAGGATCAAAAATAGAGTCAAGAGTTAAAGAAATAATGCACATAGGGCTCAGACCTTGGGCATAAATGTAAGGCTTGATTCAAACAATTTATAGGTTGAAGGCCACCAAAGATAATCTGGCCACTCATATTTCCACCTCTGACATCATCAAGGTGACAAACTTTCCTTGTTTGGTGCAATCACCAGAGATAATACTCCAACTGGCAACATTGTACAATGCACCAACTCAGACTGTCCTACTTCCGGATCCCCAGCCACTACAATACCCAAAAACAATCATCACCCTGGATGCAGTAACTTTTGCCTCGGGGCTGGGGATCCCATAGTTTAATAAATCAATTATTCAAAATCGGGTCCAAATGTTGTGAGAGTTTGAGGATGCTGCACTTATCTCCTAGCAACATCTCAATAGCCACTAGCTAAAAATCCCAAAGAGGGATTGCAGGAGGATGAAGTTGGAAATTTCCTACGTGGAGTTCAAAGAGACCATTCAAGCAGACATTGTATTCTTATGAAGGATCTGAAGATTTCCCCATGCCCAAGATTTCTTGGCATGGATGTACTACTTTCTATACTACATCACCACTCACAGTCAGACTTTCAACTGGGTGGCCCTCATATCCAATCATGTGGAAAAATAGTTAAAGGGCATCATCTAGAATTCTAAGTTCTACATGACATCATACGTGTTGTGGGCACTAGCTCAACAAATACTAACTTTTCCAGGTTTGGGAATAGTTGGGGAACTTGGAAATGGGCCAGACCAAATAACACCATGGGATCATTATCCACAAGTACAATCAGAACTTAGTTTCTCAAACTTTTGCCAAGTAAATGATACTTTCATTTACCACAACATCCTAACACTTACTCAAGATTCTAGGTACCGACTGCCACAAGCGGAAATGAATCTGGTCAGCAGCTATGGCCACTATTTTATTCAATTTCAATATCACACCTACATCTAGTTGACCATCTTTAACGAGAATCCCCATCTTCTTTCTCGGTATTGCGGGGATAGAATTATTCTTTTAGAGTTTTTCCAGCAGATGATGGATCTGCACACCTTCTTTACATTGAAGAAGGTCATCAATGTCCCATTCCCATTCTCACGCAAGAATTATACATGCAGCCTCACCGCAGCCTGGGAGGTAGACAGTGAATTGAAAAACCTAGGGCTGGTGGAATTTAACCACGCCCGGAAGAACTATGATCCTCTCAGCAAGATCGCCACAACACTTCCCTAGGCATCCCTACCCCATGAAGCATACATTGAAGATTTTTGGGTGGACTGCCAAGATATTTTTGATCTTCGGGCCTGACAACATTCAAGGATGAGAAAAGGGCTCATGAAAACACTTGATTTCTAGAATTTTCTGAAGGGTTTCTCAGATGATGGGCCACTGGAGAACCCATTATACAAGGGGCAAGGGCTAGACAAATTAGATCTCCCTCCGATGGACTAGGCCACCCCTAAGGAACTAACAATAAAATTCTCTGGATTGTGGAGAATCTTGCCAACCATGTATCGGTTGTATTCATTCATTCTTTTGGAATGCAAGGTCCTGTATCTGGGAGTTTCAGATCCCACATTTTTGTATTCTTTAAGTGACCCGTGACCTGGTTCCCAAGGCCAACCGGTCACTTTCAAGGTAGTCAATAGAGAAGTCAGAAAATAGGTAACCGCAACAAGGCACATCAGCTCGACAAGAGGGTTCTGATAGATGGTCTTCCCGAGGTGCCACTTTAATGTAACACCCGACACATTGAAGATAGTGAGCCACCCTCCTATTTATTAGGCATGTAGCCTTGATCCCCAGGGGATCAAATTTCTTCTTTTCTCCTCCCAGCCCTCTTCTCAAGGCCGATTCTTCCACTCCTCTTTTCTTGTCTTATTCTTCTGACATGTCAGACCTTTTTCGTCTCGAGGTCTTTTGTAGCATGGTGCAGGTAGTACCGGCCACCGGGAATAGTATTATATTCTAAAGTGTAAAATAAATTAGGTTAAGTTTTAGGTCAAATCTTGTGTATAAATAATAAGTATGACCTCATTCTAAGGGTCAACGAAATTGATGATTTTGCAGTCCATAGCTAATAGCAATTTAATTTTCTTAGTTCATAGTTTCAAAGCTCAATGGTCCTTAGTTTCTAAGCTTTCAATAGTTAAATGCTCCTCTAGAGCCACCATTGTAATACGCACCAGTGCCTGCTAGAGATATGTTAATGAAGAAGGAAGGGTTCTACCAATGAAGTTGTTAGCATTATGATCTCTAGGTTAACGATATTTTATTCTTTATTTTCTTATGTCTTTTGCTCTGATACTTTAAGTAGATTAACGACCTCCTTTTCATTTTCTATTGATTAAATATGAGCTGATGGTTCTATATTTCTTCAGTATTTAGCGTAGCATGTTAGAGCATTGTTGATGTTTTGAATATTCACTATAACTATAGGTAGATGGAATATTTCTAACTCTGCAGTATATTTCAAAGTTTATTTGGTAAAGTTAATGAATGCTTATAGGAAACCCCACTCAGTTAAATCCCCAGAGAAGATGAGAGAAGATAACCAACTATCTCCCCGAAAAAAATAGTCACATTCCTAACTAAGCTTCCATACTATCAAGACTCGACTCTCACATGGTTGAAGGCCTAGGGAATCTCATTTCCCTGGACAACCTTTATAGGAAAATTTGGTCGGTGCCCTGGTACTCGGGGACAACTTAAATCTGTTGGCAAACCCAGTCACAGAAATCCGCCAACAGAAACTGGCGCTAGGAGGGCATGAACTCATTCCCCTTTCAGGATTTAGATTTTACACCGCCTAAGGGTTCCCCAAGCCATAGTTTTTGGAGCCAAGCCTTCAGTAGAATTGGATCATTTTCACTAGAAAGATTCAAAAGAGTCCTTAGAACAACTCCCAATCTTGGAAGGTTTGTCAAAATTGAGCCTCCCACTTGAGAGAAACGGACCCCGAAAGCCAAGCCAACCACCATTTTATGGGGCTCTAGCCTATCACAGAATACCCAAGTCTTCCTGACAATCCTGGGAATTAATGCTCAACCTAGTTAAAATCCAACAACCCGATGGCCATGTATTTTGGAAATACTGGGTCCCCGATGGGAACTTTTCTGGGTGCAACCAATGATTTAACCTCGCACACAAAGAAGATTTGTCCCTAATATGAGTACTTAGGCTCATGAATCACAAAAGAGAATCTGCAGGCATACAAAGATGCTATGAACTGACACCGGATCCAATATCAAGACATTGTGACCCGGATGTTCCCTCTATCCCTGGGATAGAATGAACTGAACTGGTACCTTAACCTTCCCACCAACTCCAACAATATTTGGCAGGACATGGAGGATTCCTTCTTGGCATCCTTCTGAGTACATTTGGACCCCACATCGTCCCACATCTAGTTCAATTCTATCAGGAAGGAATCAAACTAGCCCCTTGCAACATTCAACCACTGGTTCCAATGTGCCTTGAAGCAGTGCACAGGCCCCTTCATCCCATCCATGGATGTAACTATCTAGACCTATCTCAATGTGATGGACCCCTTCATTTCCACTCTCCTCTAGAGAACTACCACCCCCAGTGACTGGGATACTTTGGTGAAGGTTTACAACCTAGCCTTGGAATTATCCCGTGGGCTTAACAAATCCCCGGGCAGGATTGGGTAGAGCATGCCATTTAACATGATCCCTGGTGAAACTTCTTATGCTAGGGGATATAAACCCAATCAGGAAATGGGTGCCCCCACAATGGCCATGAATCCCCCACCACCACCGATAGACCAGCAGGCCTAATACGTATATCCATCTCAAACCCAGACAACACTAGGTTTGGATTCTTTCCACTGGTATCAGCTATAGAAAATGCAACAACAACAGACACAACCACCCACAGTGCCTTTCTCTCATCCATCTGTGATTGGGGGAATATTTCCCTTGACTCTAGCAAATGCTACCACTTTCCTGGGAAACCAACAACAACATCTGTCACATTGTGATGCCCAGTTGACCATCGAGGTTGAATCCCTCTGATGAATGTTGTCCACCCTGACTATGGACATGAGTCAGCTAAAGGCAGGGTCCTTTGCACCCCACAACACCAATTCCTAGAGAGGGAATATTTTCTCCGGCCAACAAAATAACAATGTCAGAGGAAGAAATTTCAATAAAAGGCCTTGGCCCAACCAACAATAATGGAATAATAACGCCAATACCGGAGGTCCTCCTTAAAACCAAAACACCAATCAGGGTGGTGTTGGACCTTCCCATTTCATGTCAGTTGTAGACTTCCAGCCCATGACCAACTAGTGTATATTGTATGACAAAGGATCCCATAATGAGGTAAACTATGCCACATTAGAGAAAGTCATCATGATTTCCCAACTGCATAGACAACAAGCTTCTGATCCTACTCCCCTAGAACCTCCTATGCAAGAGCCCACTCATGGTGCATTCACATGTGAGACGGTCTTCTTTGGAATAGGCAAAGAAGTGAAGAGGAGCCTGAATTACAGGGATTCTTTGACGAATCTATTCTGGCCTTTGAGGCCAATGCCTTCACCAACCCAGGATTTCCCTACAATAATCAGAGTCATGCTGGTAAAGGACCAAATTACATGCCTACACCTCCCAAAGATACTCCTCCCCATAACAATACGAATGACTGATTCATCCCTCCAAAAGGCCCTAGATCTAACCAAGCTAAGGACCCTGCCAAGGGAAGCCACCAATTCCTAGGAGGGAGGTTTGACATCACGAAGGTGTTATAAAAAACCACCACCTCCATGACCTTGATGGGGGTTTTTCTAAACTATCCTGAGTAGAAGAAGTCTCTTCTAAAGCTCCCTGGAAACCTGAAAGTCGTCAGTCGCCCACCTAAGAGTGTCTCTTTTGACGATGCCAATGTAGCTATCTTCAGGGGAAATACTAAAGATCTTCCCTTCCTATTAGGCTTGAATATACAAGGGAAAAACATACACAATTTCCTAGTAGATTCTGGGGCTTCAGGGAATATCATGCCTCTATCCATATGCTAGAAGCTTGGAATTTGCCCCACCCCGTCCAATGGTGCAGTAATCTAGCTGGATAAAATTGTTGTAAAAATGGTGGGTGAACTGAAGAACATCCAGATTCAACTCATCCAAGACCCCAAGATACCCAGTATAATAGACATCCAAGTGGTGGACATCCCAGAGACTTATGGGATGTTACTAAGTCAGAATTGGTCCAAGTCCCTAAAAGGATATTTTTCGATCGACTTTTCCCACTTATGGCTTCCCTGGGAAGGAGAATCTAACTAGATCCAGGTTGAAAGTGAGCCCCAGAATGAGCTCCTCTTCTTTGAGACTTCCCATGGGGTGTACCAAACCCCTTGAGATCTTAACATTTGATTTCACCTTGGGGAGGACCCTATAGTTTCACAGAGAACCCAGGACCTGGAAGAAACATTGAGGGTTGAGGTTAACTCTTTGGGTGCCGCAGTGACCCCTGCCACACTCTTGTCTGACACTTGGTGTTGGGTCCACTACAAGAAACACTCAAAGCTAGAGTGTGAGCCTTGCCTTACCATTGCTACTCATCACATAGATTCCTTCTAGAAAGAAGAACATACCATTGATTCCTCAGAACCCAGTACTTCTGCTGACAGTGCCTCCTCGGTGCTATGTGTCTGAGAATCCCAACCAAAAATTTCTCTAGAGGAAAACCTCACCCACATACCATTAGCACTGGAGGAAAATCCTCCTAACCCCCCCAAAAACAATCCAAGGACCACTTCATCTTCCTAGCCCCAGATCACAAACGATGACTTATGGACCCTTAAGTTTGATGAGTCCCAATCCAAACAAGGTTGTGGGGCCAGAGTGGAATTGATCAACCCGCGGGGGAAATCCTTCCTTGCATCCTATAGGCTACAGTTCAACTGCATGAATAATGTCACGGAGTATGAGGCTTTGGTCCGTGGACTCCTATTTGTGCTAAGGAAAGGAATCACTCACCTTCAGGCCCTGCGTGATTCAAAGTTGATTGTTAAACAAGTCCAGATTCAATACACTTGTCATGATAAGAGGTTGGCTGCATACCACAACTAGGCATGGAGCCTTATTGAAGATTTTGATGCCTTCAGCATCGATCTTATTCCTTACAGAGGGAACTATGTCCTGGACACCCTTGTCATTTTTGCAAGCACACTCGAGCCAATGGCTAGCTCGCAACTCTGGAGATTTTTTGTTGAGATGATCCCCACCCTGTCCATTCCAAATAATGTAACCCATTTTTAGGTCTTTGAGGAGGATTGGCATATCCTAGCCTTAATGGCCAATGTTGGTATTTTTTAAGATTAGATAGTGGAAGAAAGAGATCACGATGATACTAGACAGGGTGACAAAGATGACGGGATCATGGACTTACCAACCAACACCATCCCTAAGGGGATGGTCGCACTTGAACAAATCTTTGACTTGGACCCTTGGGGCCAGGAAAAGATAACATCCTCCTCTGAGGGAGGAAAATTTGAGAAAGTGAACATTGGCCAACCCGGTGAAGAGAAAATGATACACATTGGCACTTTCTGCTCCCCTGAAAAAAAAGGAGAAGATTCTCGTGGTTCTCAGAGAATACATAGATGTAATCACATGGGGGTATGAGGACTGGAAAACCTATGATACATCCATCGTGACTCATACTATCCCACTCAAACCTGATGCTAAGCCTTTCTACCAAAAGAAATGGCTAGTCAACCCACTAATCGAGCATCTAATTTATCAGGAGGTTAAAAAACTACTATCAACTTGGATAATCTTTCCAATCTGGCACACTATGTGGGTTTCCAACCTCGTCCCTGTGAGGAAGAAAATTGGTGAGATCTACCTTTGCGTAGATTTTTCAAATTTGAACAAGACCTCCAAGAAATATAATCATCCCCTCCCCTCGTTGGATGAGGTGTTGCAAATTGTGAATGGATCACAAATGATGTCTTTCTTAGATGGGTACTCTGGGTATAACCAAGTCATGGTTAAATATGAAGATATAGACAAAACTGTGTTTACCACCAAGTGGGGAACGTTTTCTTATCAGAGGATGCCCTTTGGTCTGATCAATGCAGGGACCACATTTCAAAAAGCTATGGACATCGCATTCGAGGGCCTTGTGAACTGGTGTATAATCATCTACATGGATGATTTGACCATCTTTTCCCATGATAGGCGTGATCATTCTGCCCACCTCGCCCAGATTTGTTAGAGATGTCACCGGTATGGAATATCCCTCAACCTTAAGAAATGCATATTCAGGGTCACTAAAGGGAAATTGCTTGGGAAAATTGTCTCTGAGAAGGGTATATTTATTGATCCTAAGAGAGTTGAAGGGTTGCTAAAACTACAAATGCCTGGCAGCAAGAAGGAAATGTGGTCTCTCTTTGGAAAGATCAATTTTGTCTGGTGGTTCATCATTGGATTCACCGAGATTGTAAAACCACTCAATGAGATGATGAAGAAAGATACCAAAATTGAGTGGAGTCCTGAAGCAAAGTGGGCATTCACATAGATTAAACAATTGATAATAAAGGCACCAGTTCTGGCTAGTTTGGATTACTCCCTCCCTTTCTACATTTATTCCTTTGCTTTGCCACATTCTGCTGCAAAATTTTTGACCCAAAAGGTCAAAGGGGAAGAACGACCAATAGCTTTCATGAGCTCCCCCTTCAAGAATGCTGAAGTCCAGTATTTTCCTTTGTAAAAGCAATCCTTTTCTCTCATTTGCACCGTGAATAAATTCTGGCATTATATTCTCCAAAGAAAAGTGCATGGTATCATCCTGGACCAAGTAGTGAAGTCTCTACTGATGCAAAGTGAATTGGGTGAGAGATGGGGGAAATAGATGGCCATCCTCCAAGAATATGATTTAGAAATGCAACCTATGAAGATAGTCTTAGGCTAGGGATTATGTAGAGAGATGGTAGAAGAAACTCCACACATCGAATGTTAGATGTATACAATGGAATCCATCACTCGAGACCCATGGTACACAGACCTGGTGTACTTATTGTTGAATAATAGATGCCCAGAGGGATTACCTCCAAACAAACGTCACTCCCTACAATTGAAAAGTGCACACTTCATGATTAAAAATGTCACGCTTTTCAATATAAATTATGAGGGAGTGTACCTTCGATGCATTGATAGGGTTCAAGCTACAAGGATAATTAAGGAATTAAATGGGAAGTTTGGAACTGGGCATGGCTCAGCTGATGCCACTGCCCATCAGATTCTCCAGGCTAGATACTATTGGCCCTGTATCCTTAAATATGTCTACACTCATGTCAAGAAGTGCCATACTTGCCAAACCGTGGCACATCATGAGCGGAACCTGGACATGCCTTTGCAGCCAGTCTTTGAAGCTAGACCCTTTGCCCAATGGGCATTTGAATTTATCAGGGAAATCAACCCCAAATCGTCTGCCAACCACAAATATATCTTCACTGCTACTGATTATTGCAACTGGTGGTCTAAATAAATACCTTGTAAAAACAACACGGCAGATGTGGTCATAAAATTCCTGAAAGAAAACATTGTCACAAGATTCAGAATACCCTTTGCTATAGTATGTGACAATGGTCTGACATTTTCTTTAGCACATTTAATTGAATGGACCTATGACAAGAATATCAATCTAAATTTCTCTAACAACTATTACCCCCAAGGGAATGACATTGCTGATTCAACCAACAAAAATTTGCTTGAAGTGATCAAACATCTATTAGAATAGAATCCCCAGGAATGGCACCAAAAGCTGAGATTCTCCCTCTAGGTGGATCATATTCAAATTAAGGTAGGCCTAGGGACATCCACATTCCATTTGGTCTACGGCTAGAACCCAGTATTCCCCATTAACCTACAAATCCTGGTTTTACAGTTTATGCAGGAATTCAGCAACCGGGACAACATCATGGAGGTTTGAATCCTAAATTTGGTGCAAATGGAAGAACAAAGAGACACAACCCTTGAACACTTTTCACGTCACCAAGCAGTAGTGAAATGATGGTTTGATTGAAGAGCCCCGTACAAATCCTTTCAGATTTCAGACTTGATCCTTATGTGGGATAAGGCCTGGGAAAAGAAAGGAAAGCACACCAAATTCCAACGGCTCTGGCTCGAACCATACTTGATCTCAGACATTTGTGGGGAAAATACCTATTACCTCAGTACCATGACCAGAGAGGTCATTCTATTTCTCATCAATGGACAGTTTCTCAAGCATTATTTTGAATGAGGTAGGTTTGTCAGGAATTGTACTATATGTAAATCTTCTCGCTTGTAAATATTTCCTTCCCAGTGCCCCATTTTGGGGTGCCTTGTCTAGTAAATAGTTTTATTGGCTATCCTCTGGGACAACCCCTTTTCTTTTTGTTTGTTTTTGGCTTAGTTCTTTCTTTGTCAGGTTTCCAGTTTTTTCTCCCCCTTTTGTAGGCTGGTATGCTTCGCATAACATCTAGTCTTTGGAATGATACCTTTGGCATTATAGAAAATTTGGAATCTATTGTTAGCATGGTGGAATCAGTCTACACTCTGGAGTTATTTTGTAAGTTTTGTAACAAGATATGGGTAATCTTCATCAGGTTCATCCCCAGAAATCTAGAAATCAGTTAAATCAAAATCAAAAGGAACAAGTAATCGGACACACCGAGAGTAGATCGGTCGCACTAGTTTTTTGGCCCAAGTCCGAACTGTTAAAATTCTTCCCAGGTCCAGAGATTTTATTCCCTACTTAGAAAATTGAAGTGGGTGGAAGGGTGAAAGAAGTACCACCATTAAAATTAGCTAAGCTTAAGTTTAATGGTGAAAGGAGTACCACCCTCCCATCCAGAAAAGAACATAATAAAAAGGAAAGAAAAGATGGGATGACAAGTCTGGTATCTAGGGAAGCAAGAAAATTTGATGACTTTGGATTGATATATTTAGTGCCTCTTCTTTGCTTCTCCCGGAGTTCATCAGATTGATTCTCTTTCAAAGCACACACATCAAAACTGACAAAAGACCAAGGATTGAATCATGTATGGGCCGGATGTTCTCAAATGCTTCACACCTTACAAACAAGATGCTCCAAGTCATAATTGATTTTGGTCTTGCTAACCAGAGATTTCATGGTTCTCAAATGCGCTAAGTCATTCATCCCAGATACTCACCATTTGTTATGCCCTACATACCCGTCCCTACATTTTGTGTGCAAAATATTAGGTGCCCTCTTTTCACTTCTGCCTCTTGCCTTGTTTTCTTTGTATTCTTTGTTTTTCTTTGCTTTCTTCTCTGGGCTTTCACTCCTGTGAGGTTTTTTTTCTTTTTCTTTTGTCTTTCGTGTCTCTAGGACCCGGTCCCAGAGTTTTTTGTTCTTTCCAAAGCCCGATTCCAAACTTCAGGATTCTCTGCCACAATATCTTCTTCTCGCAAGAAGGTATGGTTGCATGGAATATCCAGGCCTAGAGTCTGGAGGTTTGCCTCTTCCAGAGTTTGTAGGAAGAGGTAACATGCTTTTACATTGGGTATAAATAGAAATTACATGCCACTTTTATAGTTACCACGATTAAAAGACTTGTGCATTCAGAGCAATTCTTAGGCGACTAAACTGCAATTAAGCTACGAATTACTCTTTGCTTAGTGGGTTATTACCAATTGATTTGAGGTGTTTGTTCATGATCATTTGAAGGTAAAACTTGTTGTAGGATTTCCCCTTGCGTGCTTCTTCCCCATTGTTCTTCAAGTTTCTAGGTAGGCTCTCTTCTTGTTCTCTGGTTTCTTGTTGTTTCCGTGTTTTCCTTGTTGTTCCCTTTTTGTTCTTTGGTCTTCGTTTGTTTTGCTGGTTTTCTGTCTGTGTTCTATGTTTTTGGTTCGCCTTCCATTGGTGGGTTAGCTCTGCCAGAGGGTTGTCTTCCCTTTGTGTAGTTGTAGATTAATGTTTATAATGTATATTGTCTTAGGTTAGCTCGTGTATATATGTAAATATTGTTTAAACTTGTAAAAAGCTTGTAAATGTTATATTTTAGGTGTGTATATGTTTTGGCCTTCGACCATCTATCCTTTTATGTATATCTATTGTATATCCTTCCAAGTTAGTAAGTTCCTCATGCTCTGTCATTTGTTTTCACCCATGGGACTGAGCTCGTCGAGATGGAGTCACCACAGTTTGAACTCGGCACCTCGCTGGTTTGAGCCATGGCAGATTTCTCTCTCCTTTGTGTCATCACCTTAGTCGCGGGATTAATTTTCCATGAGTGGGCATTCAACCCATGTCCCATCTGGCATTCATTTTTCCCTGTGTCAGGCCACTTGTCACCCTTAATGCCTTTATGTCACCTGTCACCTGACCACGTGCCAACCCACGTCAGCCAAATACGGTTTCTTACTAGTCACATTGGCATGACAACAGCTAGATTATCCAGGCTCTAGGTCCCAGGAAATTCCTTGTCCTACATTTCCCCTTGTCATTTGGTTTGATTTCCCCTAGAGTCCTACTCATGTCTATTGCAAGTATTCTCGGACCTTTTTTTTTGGTATATGCTAACACTTGTTGAAGAGGTGTAGGGTGGTGATGATTTCCCTAGAGTTTTTAATATTCTTGTACACATACCACACTCTAATGGTTCTCTAGTCTTGCAGGTTGCAGATAAGAGCATCAAATATGTCTGAAGTAATCACCCCTCCTTCCAGCCTGGAGTTGCCTACCACTTCCACCTAGGCGGCCACCAAAACCAAGGCTGAAAGGTTGTTAGCAAAGATTCCCTTGACCTCCAAATATACAAAGGAGGATGCCCATGTGAGATCAAAAATAGAGTCTAGAGTTCAAGAAATAATGGACACAAGGCCCGAACCTTGGGCGGAAATTCAAGGCTTGATTGAAGCCATATACAGGTTGAAGGCCACCAAAGACAATCTGGCCACTCAGATCGCCACCTCCGACATCATCAAGGTGGAAAAATTTTGTTGTTTAGTGCAATCACTAGAGTTAATACTCCAATTGGACACATTGTACAATGCACCAACTTAGACCATCCTACTTCCGAATCCCTGGCCACTACAGTACCCAGCAACAATCGTCACCCTGGATGCAACAACTTTTGCCTCAGGCATGGGGATCCCACAGTTCAATAGATCCATTATTCCGAATCGGGTCCTGACATTGTGGGGGTTTGAGGATACTACCCTTATCTCCTAGCAACATCTCAATAGCCACTGGCTGAAAAACCCAAAGAGGGATTGCAGGAGGATGAAGTTAGAAATTCCCCACAGGGAGTTCAAAGAGCTCATTCAGGCAGGCATTGTATTCTTATGCAGGATCTTCAGATTACCCCATGCCTAGGATTTCTCGGCATGGATGTACTACTTTTTGTACTGCATCACCACTCACAGTCAGACTTTCAAATGGGCAACCCTCATATCCAATCATGTGGACAAACAATTAAAGGGCATTGTCCAGAATTCCAAGTTCTACATGACATCATACGTGTTGTGGGCACTAGCTCAATGAAGACCAACTTTTCCAGGTTTGCGAATAGTTGGGGAACTTGGAAACGGGCTGGGCCAAATGACACCATGGGATCAATATCCACAAGTACAATGAGAACTCAATTTCTCAAACTTCTACCAGGTAAATGATACTTTCATTTACCACAACATCCTAACACTTACTTAGGATTACAGGTATCGACTGTCACAAGCCTCAATGAATCTAGTCAGCAGCTATGGCTGCTATTTTATTCGACTTCAATGGGAAGCCCCATCTTCTTTCCCGGTATTGTAGGGAAAAAAATATTCTTTTAGATTTTTTTTGGTAGATGATGGATCTGTATGCCTTCTTTACATTGAAGAAGGTCATCAACGTCCCATTCCCATTCTCATGTGGGAATTATACATGCAGCCTCGCCGCAACCCAGGAGGCAGAAAATGAATTGAAAAACCTAGGGCTGGTGGAATTCCACAACACCTGGAAGAACTATGATCCTCTCGGCGAGATCACCACAACACTTCCCCGAGCATCCCCCCCAACAAAGCAGACATTGAATATTTTTGGTCGGATTGCCAAGACATTTTTGATCTCCGGACTCGACAACATTCAAGGATGAGCAAAGGGCTCATGAAAACACTTGACCTCTAGAATTTTACAAAGGGTTTCTCAGATGATGGGCCGCTGGAGGACCCAGCATACAAGGGGCAAGGGCTGGAAAAATTAGATCTCCCTTCGATGGACTGGGCCACCCCTGAGGACCTAACAATTGAAGGGGTATGTCACCCCATTTTGGAAGCAAGTCACCAGTATTTCACCCGTGTGTGTCGCAAGAGAACCCAGAAGAAACCCATGGTTCATAAGGCTGCTCCCTCTTCAACCAGTGTCAGACCTTCTTCATCTTTCTTAGCCATTGAACCAAGCATTAGCAAAGGAAAAGAGAAAGAGGGCACCCCAGCCAAGGTGCCTCCCCAAGTTCCCACCCTCCTAATGGAACAACTAAAACAACTAATGGAGTTGGAAAGGCCATCTAGCTAGCAGTTGAGCACACAGATACCCTATGGCCAACAAGTAACTCCAATGGCTTCTGCTCACCTAGCTAGCTCCCCATCATTGACTGCAATGATGAGAAGACAGACCTTCACTAAGGCAGAGTCCACCAGCATTTTGGATGCCAGCGTCCCACTGACAAGAAAGAAGTTGAAAAAGGTGACCTCTGCACCAAGTGTAGTCGCCAGCCCTGGTATGCCATTTGTGCCCCTGGTCAATGTCACTTCGGAATCTCCTGAACTAGAAGATATTTCTCACTCCTTGCCCCCGCATGATGACTTCGACGACACTTTCTTGGTGGAGGAGCTCATGGACCTCCAACAAGGTATAAGTCATGTGGTGGAGGAAATTTCCACTTAGGATAAAGAAGAGGACCCCATAGAAAAGGAAATCCTGGAAGAGGAGGATACATCAGAGAAAGAGGCCTGGGAAGAAGTACAAATAGGGCCTGAACAGGAGAAGATACTGGTCTAGGGGACTGAAGACACACCAAGGCAGCCCAAAGATGAGCAATAGATGTTGTGGGAACCTAGACCCATAGGATCAACCATACCCTCAATCATCACACTCCAAACACCTTTGGTTACTCTGGGTGATCAAGTGCCCCAGATCACATTTGGTGAGGTAGTAACACTGGCTGCCTTGTTAAATTTAAGCCAGAGACCTCACCCACCTCCAGAGGATGTTCTAGTGGAGGAGAATGTTCCAACAAATGAGGCCAATGAGGCCCAAGAATAGCAATAGTAGATCAATCAGGAAGCCTTGGACAATGAAAATTTAGAATTAGCTGACTCTAGGAGGGACGAGGAGGTCCCTAAAAATACAGGAAATATTGAGACCGGAGAAAAGGTTCAGGGTAGTACAACAAAAGATGCCAGTATGGTGGGAAATATTGAAGGTACCAGAGAAAAGGAAAAAGAACAAGAACAAGAGAAGGAATGAGAACAAGAGAGGGAGAAATAGCCTGAAGACAATGTACATTCTGGGAACGTATCACCATATTCCAAAAGGAATCTCAATGAATAGGTCTTAACAGCAAAGCTACCCCAATCGCCCCAATGGCTGGTCGAATCAAGGAAAAGAAAGGCCCCGACGGTGACATCAGGTGCTACACTCTCGTTGGCCAAGATGATGGCCAGAAATGTAGAGGCTAAAAATACCAAGAAAGCATAAACATTCCATACTCTCTAGACTGGTCCAATAGGTAGCACAGTTGCGACTATCACAACACCACCACCAGATGCAGAGGCAGTGGCCGTAAGGCCTGAGGATTATAACATAATAAAAGAAGCACTGGGGAGGAGAGACAAGCAAGGAAAATTGGACTTGTTAAGGGAGGCCACAAAAGTAATAGAAGCCAAATACGTCAAGTAGGGCCAGAAGCTGAAGGAGGAAAGAGAGGCAAATTCCAATCTACTCATGCTTCTGGCAGAACTTATACAACCTTTGGCTGAGGTCCACCCCAAAACCCCTTCCTCTGGATTTCCACTTGTGTAGGGTGACATGGATTCTCTACGTATCATGAAGAAAAAGGCATGAGCTATAGATGGGTGGGCCACCAAGAAAGTGGCCATGATAAGATAATTTCTAGTGGCATCCCTCCCAAACCTTTATTGGGTTTACATTCTTCTCACCCAGGCAAAGGGCTCCGCTCTTATATGCGAGCAAGATTTAGCAAAGTATGAAAAATGTAAGGCCGGGCTTGAAGAAATTTGCAACATAGGAGAAGAAGTCATCATAGAGGTGGGGATTTTGGGAGACAAATTATATTATTCCCTCCAGGCCCAATACTCTATACTTTTCCTCAGGATTGAGCTATGCAAGGAACTGGTTAAGGCATTGAAAGAGAAAGTGATAGTGGCCCAATACCCCTTGGGCTTATTTCAAGAATTCATGGCTGGAGTATCGCAAGTTGATCCCTTCACCACCGGAACATGTACCCCAAAGGAATATGTCCTCAGCAAGTTTGATGAATGGATGGAGTCCCTGTATCTTCCTACCAAAGATTTTGACTAGGGTAGGTTATCCAGATTGTCCAAGATAATGGCCGGAGATGTTGAGGAAGCATTGGAGGTTGTTTGCAGTCGGTGGGATAGCATCAAAGATGAAGATGAAGAAATCATAGGCCAAGTGTTGGAGGCTTCGGAAAAATCATAAGAAACAATAAAATTCTCTAGAGTCCAGAGAATCTCTCCAACCATGTATCGGTTGTATTCATTCATTCTTTTGGAACGCAATTTCATGGAACACAGAGTTTTGGATCCCACATTTTTGTATTCTTTAAGTGACCCATGTCATGGTTCCCAAGGCCAATCAGTCACTTTCAAGGAAGTCAATAGAGATGTCAAAAAATAGGTAACCGCAACAAGGCACATTGGCTCGACAAGAGGATTCTGGCATATGGTCTTCTCAAGGTGCCACTTTAATGTAACACCTAACACATTGGAGATAGTGAGCCACCCTCCCATTTATGAGGCATGTAGCCTCGATCCCCGGGGGATTGGATTTCTTCTTTTCTCCACCTGGCCCTCTTCTCAAGGCTGATTCTTCCACTCCTCTTTTCTTGTCTTATTCTTCTGACATGCCAGACCTTTTTCATCTCGAGGTCTTTTGTAGCGTGGCACAGGTAGTACCGGCCACCAGGAATAGTATTATTTTGTAAAGTGTAAAAAAAATAACGTTAAGTTTTAGGTCAAATCTTGTGTATAAATAATAAGTCCAACCTCATTCCAAGGGCCAACGAAATTGATGATTTTGTATTCCATAGATAATAGCAATTTGGTTTTCTTCGTTCATATTTTCAGAGCTCAATGCTCCTTAGTTTCTAAGCTTTCAGTAGTTAAATGCTCCCCTAGAGCTACCATTGTAAATTTCACCAGTGCTTGCTGGAGATATGTTAATGAAGAAGGAAGGGTTCTATCAATGAAGTTGTTAGCATTCTGATCTCTGGGTTAATGATATTTTATGCTTTATGTTCTTATTACCTTTTCTATGATACTTTAAGTAGATTAACGACCTCCTTTTCATTTTCTATTGATTAAATATGAGCTGATGGTTTTGTATTTCCTTAGTATTTAGTGTAGTGTGTTAGAGCATTGTTGATGTTTTGAATGTTCAATATAACTATAGGTAGATGGAATATTTCTAACTCTGCAGTATCTTTTGAATTTTATTTGGTAAAGTAAATGAATGCTTGTAGGAAACCCCACTCACTTAAATCCCTGGAGAAGATGAGAGAAGATAACCAACTATTCCCCCGGAAAAAATAGTCACATTCTCAACTAAGCTCCTGCACTATTGAGACTCGACTCTCACATGCTTGAAGGCTTGGGGAATCTCATTTCCCTAGACAACCTTTACAGGCGAAGTTGGTCGGTGCCCCGGTACCCGGTGACAACTTACATTTGTTGGTGGACCCTGTCACAAAGACCCATCAACACCTTGCCTTATCTATATTAGAGGTAGTTGGAAATCCATTTTACAACTTGTCTTTAGGATGTTTTCTCACCCAAGATCTGGTATTTCTATTACTCATTTCGAGAAAGTATGTATAAGATGAAAAATGTTATTCAACACTGTTGCACAGAAAAAATCTGATTTGCCACCCAAAAGGTTGGGAACATAAAACACTAACCAAGATGAATATGACAAATAAGGAAACTCACAATACAAGGACAAAAAAAAAAAAACTCTATGCTTCCAAAGGTCAACCTGCTAGTCACTTAAAACCATATACTTCTCTATCCCCAGTAGATTCGTCATTTTGTTGGTGTTTGAAAATGTTTATGCTACATAAAGATACCAATATACCTTGAGAATGATATTAGGAATGGTTAGTTTCAAGTGTGAAAGCTCTGCATGGTAACTGGACCAACTATAGGGACAAGACTACCATATGCACTTCTGGCTTTGCAAAACCATGGCAGGTACACCTAATCGAGATAAAACTCAACTCTTTACAATACCTTATACTTATGGATTCAAACAATAAATTATAGTAAGAAAGTACTAAATGTTAACTAGAAACTCATTGAATCTCCATTAATATTTGGGATATATAATCTATAACCAAAAATAAATGGGAAACTTGGATATGGTTTTGTTGTAAACTGGCAGAATATAACCAAACAAAATAGGACATATATCAAAAAACAATATACTAGTTATGGATCAGTGCCTTATACATTGGTCAACACTTCAACACAAATGTTGGAATAATGGAAGGGTGTGTGTTGAGAGGGGAGGGATGAATCAGTACCCTTAAAAACATTTACAAATTAAACCTTAGTACTCATTACTTACATAACCAACCACTGTAGCTTTTCTACTTCATGCATATAATATCATAGTATAAATGTAAATGCATCTAAAGTAATATTGAATCATTCATGAAACTCATTTATACATGACGCAAGTATTTGATTACGCAAAAACCCTTGTTACATGGTAAAAACCATGGTGGGGTTTAAACCTACAAAACTTTACTATGTGCAAAATGGAAGGTGCATGTTAGGGCTACAAGTTGTGATCACTTTTGATGATCTTACTCTGTTAGGAGTAACATGTCAGACTTGTTAGGTCTACTCGGTTAAGAGATTCTAGCAACACAATGTATGTGTGCACTCGGTTAAAAGATTTACAAAAAGACAGTAAATTCCACCTTGTGAAAGGATTTTGATGTTTGCTACAATTTTTAGAGAGTAAAAAAATATATGACCTAATTGCTGCAATCTCAAATTGATGATTATAGATTCATTAAGTACACAAAATATATCACTTTATTGTGATGGATAATACCTCTATTCTGCTTGGTAGCCTTGTATGTAGTTCTTTATAAACTGAATTCTCCTTTATCTGTCCTTGTCTATGAAACTCTCTGTCTGATCCATTGATATCCTTGGAGGTTACAATCATGTCATTCTTGATTGATTATTACATCTATATAAAAAATATTTGACCTAATTAGGTTTCACATTTTTCTTGAAAAAATCTAAGATCAATGGTTTACAAATTGACCTTGATCTCCTAGTTTGCATGAATACAATTAGTTAACTAATTAAATCCATGATTAATGCTTTTCTTGATCCACAAAAAACATTTATCCAGCTAAGAAAAAAGTTTTTTTAAAGATTAAAGTGCTTTTCCTAACGTGTAGGTGAGATCCACTTTTCTTGGTGAAATGACATCTCTCAGTGTAGATTGGTGCTCGATGATGGCTTTGTAGACTGGTGCCCGGTGATGTCACTCGGTTGATTTTTCTATCTCTTGGTGTTCAAAACATTTTGGTGATCACTACGCTCGGTGAGTGTTGTCGCTCAGTGATCATGACCGACTGACCAAAATTTTCTGCTTATATACTAATGATGTCAATGTTTACCTTTTCCATTGATGTCAATGTTACATTTTTGTTTACCTTTCCCATTGATGTCAATGTTAGAGTAATATAGTGATTCCACTTATTAATTAAGTCATCTTTATTTAATTATTAAGTCACCTATTATCTCTCTTATACTTAAGCTAAACTTTGGGCATATAATAATTAATTCTTTTATTAATTATTATTATGCAACGTAGATTTTTGCCCTTTAGGGTTTCTCTTTTAGGGTTTCAACCACCTTCATAAGGTTTGATCTCCTTGTATTTTTTATTCCCTCTTTGAATGAATATTTTGTCTTTTAGAACTTTTTTGTCTCCAAGCTTTGCTTTTTTAACAGGTTATTTTGCGTGTAGATGATCTTGGCTTATGAATTCTTTGAATTGTAACATGGTATTAGAGCCTTGCTACTGCTAGCCATTCCTGAGTTTTTGAAGTTTTTGGAGCTACGAGGGTTTCAATTGTTTTCTCTAAGATTTTAGTGGATTTTGGGAGGATTTATTTTTTGGAGCTCTTTGGGCAAAACCTGACATCTAGGTTGCATTCGAAATTCCCCGAAACTCCTATTTTAAAATAAGGCACGTCCTATTTGGAAAAATTTTATTTGGAAAATTTTTAAATTTGGGCCCTATTTTTACATTAACAACCCTTCACACAATTTATGAGGCAAAAATTCACCTTGGTTTTGACATCACCTCAATTTCCGTATTGCCTTGATTTTGACACCACCTTAAAATTTGTGCCCATCATTGCATGAAGGAGAGATAAAATGATTATTTTCCTATTTTTGCATTTTTCTTTTGCATGTGAAAAAAAACTAGGGAAAAAAATCTACCTCGGTTTCTGTGCTGGTGATGTCAGCAGTCACAGGTCTAAGATCTGGGTTAAATTTGACGGCCACAAAATGATCATACAACTTTCCCTTTTTTCATAATGAGCACCTTGTGGTTTTTTGCTCATATCTATAGTAAATGGAGGCATTTTTTTGCCAAACAAGATATCGACAGAAAACTGGTTCTAAGGCCAATCTCATTTTTCTAGTTTGGTTATCTGATTTTTCTGTCTTGCAGAGTTTTTTCTGTCAAAGTCACGGTTCCATTTTGTGCTTTGGTCACTATATCTTTCTCACCTGGACTTCATTTTTTGACTTCCCCATGACGTCGAAAAGCTGGTTTTGTTATCTTTCTTCTTGTATGGGTCTCACACCAAGATTCTTCTCCAAGTATTTTTTATTCATATTTTTTCATTTTTGCAATCTGGTGGATATCTTGGATGTTTCAGGTCCTGGGATCATTTTCTGTGCATGGGATGACTTCATTTTAGCTGTTATTCATGTTTCTACATCCTTTTGTCATTCTTGGATATTATAGACACCTCTTTGTGTAGCTTTTATTGCTTGCAAATTCTCAAAAATAAAGTGCCATCTCATTCATGCATGGCACCTAAAATAAGTTTATTTAAATTTTTTGAGATACAAATTACAAAATGACTAAGTAGAGTGAATAGAAATACAGAGTATAGCAGTACAGTTTTGGATAGTGAAGATAGTATATGATGAATGATGATATGCGATCTTAGAGGAAGACATTTTGGGGGTGTGTATGACCTTTTGTAAAGGTCTCTTGAGTTTTGGTTTTCATCACAGTGAGTTAGAGTGTCTTGAAGAAAGATCAAGATAGAGTAATAGAGATACAAGGATGATGAAAAGCCATGAAGATTAAGGGGGTATGACATGGAATTCAATCATGCTAATTTGGATTGGGATTTTGGATTACCTATGGTTTGGTAGTATAATGTCGTCGACTTTGTATTTACTCTTTGCATAAGTATTAATTCTATTTTTTAATATATTAGAGAGCCAACTGTATAATTTTATATATATATATGAAGAGCTTTTTGTAAAGTGAAGTGTGATAGTGATGAGATGATATGAAGTAGATGGAATGCATGGAAGCAATGTAATGTCAGAATGATGTGAGCTACAACAAGAACTATCTAATACTAGCCGATGCTTGTGTTCTTCATTTCTGAGATTGATTTTAACATAAGTATTTCTGATTCTAAGAGCATTTTGCTTAGTATACCTTTAACAAGGTTTTGCATTCCCCTAACAGGAAAATTTGCTAATGTAATATTAAGATCCTAACAGGTCTAGGTCTTTTAACAGGATACTATACTTTTAAAACATATTTGTGCATACCATTCCCATTTGGGTTTTCCCTTGGCCAGGGTTTCCTCAACAACAATTCATGGTGTTATGAGTTATGTGTTATGTGCTTATGCTATTTTCATTTCAATAATTATATGGTTAAGTTGGATATTATTAAGTTAATTTTTAAAGTGTTTTAATACTGATTCACCCCCTCTCCATATTACTTAATCCTAACATAATTTTCCTTGTCTATTTGTGCCATCTTGGGATGAGAGGTGTGTGACTTTTTGAGGCATTACTTTTGAAGTTAATGAGGAGGTTATCGCTCAAGCCATGGCTCTGTCAACAGATAGAAGGAAATGAAAAAAACCCATTCAACTCTATATTTGGCTAGCTTGAACTAGTTGTTCCAACCTAATGAGTAGCCAGTTAAACCATGTGGTGGCTACAATCATTTGAAGCTTCTAGGTATTTGGCCCCACGTATGTACAATTATTTTGAAATATTTTACTCTGGAAGGTCGATTTGGGGATTTTTATTGTTATCATCTATCTTTTCTCAACTATCATCACAATCATGACCTCATTTCCAATCCTCCTTACCTACTTCATTCAATGGAAAGCAATGTGAAAGAAATCATAGAGGCCAAGAATAGTGGTAAAAAAAATTCTATACTACACTAGGGCTTGATTTACCACCTTTTCAAATTCCACCTTGAGATTTTCCAATTCAAATCTATCTCTATCCACTCAGTCTCTACTCTGCCTTCCCCTTTTATCCCTAAAGGAGAGCAATCTTCCTACTTCTGGCCCTGGAAGAAAGAGATGTCTTAAAAATATAACTATTAAATTAAAGGGGTCTATGGATATGTCTCCTATAGTTGATTATATTGGTAAGCCTAGTAAGAAGAAGCCCACTAACAATAGTCTGGAAGTTAAACCCCAAAATAAGGCTAATCCAAATACCTATCAGGTGGACTTAGATGTAGAGAATATACAAGAGACTAACATGCCTCACCACTCAAATAGAATTGCTAAGACTAAAGAAAATAAAAGGCTCATTGAGTCAAGATCTGGTGACTCAAATGAGACTGAGGATAATGAGGAAGGTAATTCTGACAATGATTGCTCCTATTCCCATGTTTTAGAATGTTTCAAAAAGGATAACCTTGCCCCTACACCTAATGTTATTCCTTCAACAGCTCACCCCTCTCCCCAACCTACTCAATCCAATATTGTTGTGGAAGAGGTCCCTATAAAAGATACCCCAACCCCCAAAAAAAAAATTGGTGGCTTAATTGGCCTGAAGACTAAAGTTTCTGGCTTGGACAAAAGACAAAAGTTGCTCAAGGATGAATTTGCTTTCTTAGACAAAAGAATGTAGGATGTGAGTTAGTTTATCCTCAAATTTATACACAGTTCCATGAAAACCTTTTGCTTTGTATAGGTGCAATTGAAGGGTGGTAAGTTGAAGGAAGAGGAGGACTATAAGGAGCTCTTCAAGTTCCTTACTGAAGAGTGGGCCAAAGTGTTTATTTCAAAAGCTCCTTCAAAGAAGAATCACTAATGTGTGTTGCTGGTATTTTTGTTTTTTCATCCCTAGTTGGCCCATGGGGCCTCACCTTATATAGTTTATTTCATATTTTTAATAATCTAGAAGACTATTCACTGGTTTTTCCTGTGTGGCATAAGTTTAAAACTTCTATGTCTTCCTTGGACTCTTATGATCTGGTTTTCTTTCTTAATACTACTGTGTGGTGTTTTTTCATAGACGGGTTGTTTTTTTATAGAGGTAAGTGTAGGATGTTGTTATTGCTACTTTTCCGTTACTATTAATGTGTTATTAATGGTAATATGTTGTTAATCCTCCTGATTTGTATATAGGGACAAAAACCTAGTTTTTCTACTCCTAATATAAAAAATAATATGTTGCCTAATGTAAAAAGATAATTATCTATCAACATCACCTGATGATTTCATATTATAAATTATGTTGAATCCAATATATGCTTTGCCAAATTCTATTAAATTACTAATTAGCATATATATTTGTATAATACATGGTATTGGGTTTCTCTTAAAACTTAACATTTAAATATGTTATATTTTAAGATTTTGAATCAAATATAATTCTTTTTAATCTCTTTCTTGAGAATTATCTTAAAATATATAATATAAAATAATATAATTTTTATACACTATTTAAGATTTATTTAATGTATAGAATAAAATAAAATAAAATAATTTTTTGTAGCAGTTAATTTTAGGGAGTTGTTTTTCATGAATTATCATATGCTTTTGTATTCTTTAGATAAGAAGGATCATTAGTTTTGGGGATAATTTGACTGGAATTTGAATTTCTAGTATGTTTGTTTTTTTATACTTTCTAATATGAAATTATATCTTTTATCTTCTTTTTATAAGATTGATGAGATTCAAAAAGAACAATAAAATTTTACTCTGTTAAGAATAAACATTGAAATAGACTCAAAATTTTAAAAAAACCATTCTATACGAAACATAGCAAGGAATTTAATAACATCTTATTATGAGAAAATGAAATATTTAAGTGAAAATTTATTCATGAAAAGGAAATACTCATATGAATATTCATGAATATTTTATGTAATTTCCTTGGGAATTATATTTTTATTTTGTCACAATTATACCAATACTACATTTTTTATCAAAATGAGTGGGAATTGAAGGGTTGAGAACCTTTACAATAAAATCCTAGCCAAAATTACAGAAGAATGAACAACCCAAAGAAAATATAGTAAAAAATAAAACAAAAGAAAGATGCACCACAATAAATTATTCCAAAATAAAGAAGAACTAAAAAACTGACAATTAATCAACCCATCTGATTGATTTTTATTTTTTCTCCAAAATAGTCTTTATTCAACATGTCTGGACCAAAATCCCTTAAAATTTGATGAGACCAAGGGATCACATATAGGTATTTAATTACTTTAACTTTAAAAAAATTCAATGAGACATCAATTCTCAAGCTCTTTTTAGATTAGTTAGAAATATTTTCTTTTATACACTTATTTTTCTTGAGACAATAGGAGCTACTGGAAATACAATCTTTGAACCTCATAGTATTGAGTGAAGAATCAATCTTCTAACAATATTTATTGATATTTGTAACCACCCTAAATTTGTCTAGTCTAACCAAAAGGCCTAAATCTCAAAAAAAAATTCCCTAGGTTCTAATTTAGGGATAAATCTTAGTCAAGACATTAATCATACTTCTGTGAGCGAATTTAATCAATTTGCCTACTTAGTTCAATCAAAAATCAGGAATCAATCAAGTATCAAAGGTAAGAAATCAAAGAAAAAGTATTAATTAATGTCCTAAACCATTTAATTAAATAAAGATAATAAATCCTCATGGAAAAAGATATTAATTACTTTGATTTAATTAAATCCTTAATATTCTCTCCACATGGCAAACAAATCAACCCATCAACCAATCAAATTGAATGACAAGGATTGATCATGTTTGAATATCAACCCCACATTTCGAATTGAATCTCAACCCTCAATTCAAATTCCAATATTTCCCTCCAAGGAAAAATCTATAAATAAACCTCTCATCAATGTATTAGTCATATCTAGGATTATTTTAAGGAGATCATGTCCAATTGCTTCAAGAGCATAGAAATTACATTTTTATATCATTTTAGTAATATTTCATCTTTTTAGATCAAATTCATATCAATTCATAGCTTATTTTGGTTGAACCTTTCATTTCAATTTTTTTCATTGATGTCAATGGTGGTTAATTAGTGTTTCTTTGCGGATTTAATTATTTAAATATGGTTTATAAAAATTTGATCTATATATGGTGAATATATTGTCACATTATTATTCACTTGCTATAGGAGGTTGAGGTACTTCTTGTTGCCCACTGGAATACTATTTACAAACTACAGAAATGGAGTTATTGTTGGTCCTTTGAGAGGGGGGTATTTAGACAAAATCAAACTTAAACACTTAAAATTGAACTCATTGATTTAGTCAATAATACTGAATACAGTAAACAAATGAATTACCATAGCAAGTTAATAACTTAAACAAAAATAAATCTCATATATGTAAATCAATCATTCAAACTTAGTAACATCAGATTTAACTAAGTTGACACTAGATTTAACTAGGTTGAGACAAGATTTAGTGAGGAAATCCAATTTGGGAAAAACCTCTATGGGAATTGTGACCCACAATAAAAATGTACCCTTCTAAAGTACGCTCAGTTAAGAACTTATCTTGTTAAAGACTACAAAACACATTTACTAAATGTGACCCTATTAGGGGATTTACCTCGGATATTTTTAGATCTTCACCCTGTTAGGAGTTTCTTTATTAGAGGTCTTTAAATACTCTTTTGGAATCTCACCTAAGTCTAGGTTTTACAAATAAGATGGTAAAATACACTTGGTTAAGAGATTTCTCTGTTAGAATATTAATAAGCAACAATAAAATTTGATCTATAAATATGGAAATTACCTTTTCTTGTGTCAGATCCTTTATGCTCAATTGAATTCTTGAATCACATAATCCATTGATCTCTTTTTCAAACTATAGATTCTTCAATCTCCGTTTCTCTATTCTGCTCGGTAAATATTGTTCTTTAGCTTCTTCTTCTCTGTTCATCTCACCAACAACTTAATCTATGTTAATTTCTCATTCTCTATATATAAATACTATTTCCTAATAATCTCCTTAATTATATTTTCCATCATTTATTCTTTTTTCTTTGATTATCTTCTTCCTAATTCCCAACTTGGTAAACCATTTCCCATTTACCTTGGAACTTATACTTTTTATGGAACTCACATAATTCAGTTTCACTGCTTGATCTATGCCTTAGATCTTCTCACTGAATTTTCACGTTCCTAGATCTTCTAAAAATCTTCATTTAATTTGTATCCATCATCCAGATCATCATCATTTCACATTAAATTTGATCTTATCATCATTTATAATCAATATCTTATACTCGGTAAAACTTTCTTTCCAACTCGGTAACTATCTTCATTCAATGCTTAGTGTCTAACTCATCTTCGATGCTTGGTGCTTGACTTTAACTTGGTGTTTCCTAACTGTGACTGACTTACATAACTCTCTATCGATTGACTCTGTCCAATTTGGTAAAGTAACTCTTTTAGTCATAACTTAACTCTTTGCAATTTCTGACTTAATCAATCAATTGTACCGATTTCATAACATCAAATATATAGTAGCAAACAACTATATCATTATTACCATAGGGTGAACCCACAATAGTGGGTTACACTTTTTTTCCTGTATGGACACTGAAGTATACATTTTGAAAAAACCTTTCAGATTATGATGCATATTATCATTAAACCGTTTGAAATTGGATGATGAAGTAAACTAGATCCTTTTAGTATTTTCTATCTAGATTCTAAATTTTTTATTTTCCTTTTTTTTGAATTGATTTAAAATAAAAAATTTCTCTCATGAAAACTCCTATGTTGCTGAGAACATTATTTTCAAAGAGTTACATTGAATTCATAAAGCATAACCTTTTTACTAAAATACATATCAATGTGCTTCTTTAAAATTTAGTTTTGTAACATCCATACAGAGGTCATGCAATTGGTTTGATGACATTATCCTGATTATTTCATATTTTATGATGTTTGAAGTTCAGTAAACCATAATTTTGATATACCTTGACTACATAGCTTATAACATGTTGTGTATTTATGGAAATTCATTTAAGTAGACTCAAAGATGGAGGGCACTATTAGTTTTCAATTTTTTTTCTCTTTTCAACTATTTTTCATTGAATATGAAACTTGGATGTTTGTATTTGATAAAAAAACTACATTCGATGCACATCACAAAACATAGGCATAATTAATTAAAAAACTGTCAAATATATATTCATTAGAAATCTCATTCAGATTACTTGTGCAATGCACAAGGACGTCTCCTTATTCTTCCATTTGAGCCCTATGTTTGAGACCGAAAGCCATGAAAACTTTAGACTTGTGTCAACCTTTGCAAATGGCCTCTAATCAGAGACTTTTGATAGAAACTACTTTTGATAGAAAGTAGTTTCGATCAAAACTAATTAGTTTTGATCGAAACTACTTTCTATCGAAAGTAGTTTCATGGTTTGACATGTGTTTAAAACCCATTTTCCAAAGTAGTTTCAATATAAATTCATCTTGTTCAATAGAAAGTTATAGATGAATTGCAATAGAAACCTATGTTGGCCTATTTGGTGACATTTTAGGTTCAGAATGATTACATATAAATAAATATATGTTTTCCTCATTTTATTAATTCAAAAGATGCAAAATAATTCACATTTTTTAAAAGAAAGATTTTTGAAATTAAAATTTTCAAATTTTGTGGCTAAATAAGAGTGCACAACATTATTCAGAACAGACTAAACAAATACTACGTGAAGAAGCATGGGAAATATATTATCATAAGAAACAAGGTATGTCTCTATCTTTTTATCTCTATGTCTCTCTCTTTCGATATTTAAATATGATGGTTACGACTTGTCTTAATGAATCATGTAAGCATGATATTGCAATACCTAATTAGACCTAATTTTGATAAATAAGACCTAATTAGATTTAATTAGACCTATTAGGACATAATTATACCTAAGACCCTAAACCCTAAACCCTAAACCCTACCTAATTAGACATAAGACCCTAAACCCTAAACGTGAAATACTAAACCCTACCTAATTAGACCTAAGACCCTAAAGCCTAAACCCTATCTAATTAGACCTATTAGGACATAGTTAGACCTAAGACCTAATTAGAACTAAAATAGACCTATTATGAAATAATTGTCCCTAAGACCTAATTAGATATACTAGGATCTAATAAGACCTAATATGATTAATTGTCTTGAATTAATAGGAACTAAATTATGACGTAATTTTTTATTTAGTAATAAGATTTAAGAGTACCCCTTAAGACCTAATACTTGACTAGTTAGTGCATAAATAATTTAAGACCAAATTAGACCTTTAATAAGACTAATTGACACCTAATATGAGTAATAAACCTACTATTTCCTAATATGAGAAATACGACCACTTCTAAGTGTAATTAGATCTAATTAGACCCTTAATGACCTAATTAGACACAATTAGACCAATTAGGACCTAATTATATCCAATTAGACTCTTTAGTACCTAATTAGATCCAATTAGACCCTTTATGACCTAATTAGACACAATTAGACCTAATTATACATATCAGGACCTATGATAGGTTATATGACACCTTAAGATCCTGTTAGACCCACTTAGACCTAATTAGACCCTTGATTATACCTATTAGACCCACTTAGACCTAATTATACCTAATTATACCTATTCCTGACCTAATTAGATCCAATTAGAAGGTATTATGACCAAATTAGATCAAATTAGACCCATCAGGATCTAAATAGACACAATTGTTACATGACCCCTTAAGCCCCATTAGACCCACTTATACGAGTAATTAGACCTAATTATACCTATCGGGACCTATGATAGGTTATATGACCCCTTAACAACCCATTAGACCCACTTAGAGCCAATTAGACCTGTGACTATGTTAGAAATTAATCTTTACCTGCATTATGTATGTAGGAGATTCCTATGGAATCCCTACACCTATTTTGTCCTCTTGTGAGGATAATTCATTTTATGTATCTTTTATTATCCCTTGGTTGTATTATTTAATTGGGATAAACCAAGGTA
>MU223980.1:293809-314766 GCA_018584345.1 Thuja plicata | reverse complement strand
CATATACATATATATACATGTATATATATATATACACATGTGTGTATATATATATATATATACTAAATATATATATTAAAACCAATAAATAATACAAATAAAAAAATAAATAATAAAAAATAAAAAACCTCAGAAAACAATGTTGGAAAATTGGAAGCCCCACAAATTACAACCCCACCAAAACTGTGAAAGTGAAAGTGACAGTTTGGGCGGGTTTAAAAACCCCACCAAAACTTTTACTTAGAAACTTTCGATCAAAATTATAGAACTTACTTTCGATCAAAAGTTGGGAAGTACTCTTGAGCAAAAAAAAATTCCGATCGAGAGTACGGAATTTCAGTACTTTCGATCAGAATTTACTTACTTACAATCGAAAGAACATGTTACTTGCGATTAAAAGTATGGTGGTAGATTTCATGGATTACACTTTTCTAGATGAATTCATTCTTTCGAAAAGGTACAATCCACTATTGTGGGTTTACCCTTCATCATTGTCTGATATGTATTTGTCACCCATTTAAATTCTCCTCTTAAGTTATGGTAACATAATAAAAGTCAATTAATCAATTTCTTGACATCAATGACAAAACAACAATTGATCTAACTATTTCTAGAAACATGATACTCGATATCACTCGTTCTTCACCATCTCCATCAGATATTCATCAATTGATTAACAATCTCCTTGTTTGGCATTAATGGAAACCACTATAACAATGTTATTGAAATTGATAATGGCAATATACAAATACATAACTGAACTCCTTCTGAGTTTATTGGTCCCACAATAGTGTGCCCCACTTTTTTGAATGTCTTGTTTTTTGCTGAAATTAAACCTTTTTAATAAAATATGATGATTTAGGTCTTGAGAGGTCCCATTTCAAGGTGTAAAGTGAAAATGGTTACATAAAATCCACTTGGATCAAACTCTCTTTGGTATAATCTCTCTACTCCTCACTTATACTTGTAATTGAGTCTCCTTTGCACCCATCAAAATGTTGTCAAAAAATCACTTTGACATTAATTTTTGATGGGATCACATGAATTCATTTTAAAAACCAAAATATAGGATGATAGTACTCTAATAAATCTTTGCAATGATTATAACATTTTTATATTTAGGGTTTATTATAACATTTATTTAAGTTTTACTAAACATTGGTTGTCTGACCATTTAGCAACTTCTATGTTTGACATTTCTAGAAAAATAGTAAATTAGGAAAAAAATTGTGAAAAATATCTAGAAAATAGTTATTTATGTTACCTTACTATCAAAAGATAAAAAAATGAATTCTGATAAATACACATCAAGGTAGAGCGATCCAAATGAACCTATGTCCAAATTACAGTTATTGTGACTTCATAACTCAATAAACTATAACATATTCAACCAAAATTAATGAAACCAATTGGATTCTATAGATATTGGTGTTACAAACCAAAATTCAAAATAATTATATTCTTATCATTTATATAAAAAAATGTTATGTTAATCAAAGTGAGTGTCACTCCTGAAAAATGTTTTTATCAGACAGACAAATTTTTGAAGGACAAGGAAAAAAAGATACAAATCAATTCCAAAAAAAAAACTAAAAAAATATTTAGAAACTAGAAACAAAATTATAAAAGTCACTAGTTTACATCATCTTCAAATTCTTAATGGTTTTGCAAAAATAAGTGTCCAAAAGTGAAGTTGTTTTTTTTTTTTTTCCAGAATGTTTGTTTTAGTGTCATAGTTGGCCAAAAAGTGGGACACAGTATTGTGGGATCACCCTGATATTTCAGTTTCCACTTTGATATCTAATATTTCAATATGAATCTCCCTCTTGGATAAATATTTCATTTCTGTATTGTACATTTTGATTCTCCTTCATGAGTCAAAAGTAGCGATTCATTCATTCTCTCCCTCTTTGACAACAATGGAAAAAAGTCATACTCCTAAAAACTTGTATCACTAGTGGAATATACATAACATGTACTAATTAATCATTACATACAAAAATTTATTTTCACAACTTTAGGAATCACCTAAAGTCTGTCATACTAACATCAATTCAAAAATAGATATTCTAATGAAATACATAATTGATTTAGCATGCCTCATGCTCTTTCATGAATACTGGATAGGGGAAGAACCCCTAATTCTTCTCTGAGATACTCAAAAGCATCTTTACGTAGTGTCTTTGTAAAGATATCAGCCAATTGTTCCTTTGAATTCATATATTCCAATCTCACATTTTTCTCTTGAAATTATGCTCTCAAGTAGTGATACTTGATAGAAATGGGCTTGGTCTTTAAATGCATAACCACATTCTTTGATATATTAATAGCCCTTGTATTATCACAAAAAATAGTAACCGAATATATTATCTCTACTTGCATACCTTCAAGTAATTGTTTAATCCATACTATATTTGCACAATTCATAGCAGAAACAACATATTCTGCCTCAACAGTATACTGTGAAATGCAACTTTATTTCTTGCTCAGTCATATAACAAATCTTTCACCTAGAAAGAATGCTCCTCCACTAGTACTTTTCCTATCATCTACATTTTCATACCAATCTGCATCAGTGTAGACTTGCACATCAAAAGTACCTCATTTCTTGTAAAATAAACTAAATTCTTCTGTGCCTTTAAGATATCTCAAAATTCTTTTTACTGTACACATATGTGTTTCCTTCAAATTAGAAGAAATTCTTGCAATAATCCCAACATTGTGTACTATATCAGGTCTGTTGTGAACAACATATTGCATTTTATCAGTCATGGGTCTGTAAAGAGTATTATTCACCTCTTGTGTTTTATTCTCTTTAGATAATTTACATCTAGTAACCATAGGTGTTTCAAGAGGCTTGGAATCTTCCATACGAAAGGTTTTGAGGATTTCTTTGATATACTTATCTTGTGTAATATAGATCCCTTCTATAACTTGTTGTATCTGTAAACCTAGAAAGATGTTAATCTCTCCAATCATTGACATTTCAAACTCTTTTTTAATTTCAACAGAAAATCATTTAGAAAAACTTTCATTGCCTCCAAAAATAATATCATGAATGAAAATTCCATCAATCAAAACTTTGTTTTCACTATCACACTTCAAGTAAAAATTACCATTATCACTTGTTCTATGAAATCCTATTTTTATTAGATAAGAGTGTAGTCTATCATACCATGCTCAGGATGCTTATTTCAAACCATATAATGTTTTATGTAACTTACATACCTTGTTCTCGTTAGAGTTCTCAATGAATCCTTCGGGTTGCTTAATGTATACTTCTTCTTCAAGTATCCCATTAATAAATGCAGACTTAACATCCATCTTATATACCTTGAATCCTTTGTAAGTAGCATAAGGTAGAAGTATTCTAACTCCTTCCAATCTATAAATAGGTGAAAAGTCTATCCATAGTCAATACCTTTTTCTCGTGCATAAGCTTTGCAAACCAATCTAGCTTTATTTTTGATAAATTCTCTAGGCTAATTTAATTTGTTTCAAAAAATCCATTTAGTACCAATAACATTTTTGTCTTTAAGCCTCGGTACTATTGGCCATGTCTTGTTCTTCTCAATTTAATTATACTCTTTTTTCATTGCTTTCAATCAATCTTCATTATCTAGTGCCTCTTTAACTTTCCTAGGTTGAAATGTAGATATGAAACATGTATTGTCTATTACCTTTCTCCTATTCATCACTCTAGAATCCTTATTTCAAATATTATTTCTCAAGGAATGGTGCATCCTCACATACTTTGCCAAAATAGGCTCAGTAGCTCTCAGTTCTTCAACATCAACATTCGGTTGTAGAACTCCTTGGTCATCTTCCCCCTCTATAAGTTCTCTCAATAAGGTATTAGGAACATCAGGTTGAAAATATACAAACTTCTCATAATCCTTAGGTTCTTTCTTGTTATCGCCATTATTCCAATCTGCAAATTTATCAATTCTTACAATTTCACTTTTTACGATCTCGTTAGTAACATTGTTCAAATATTTTTAAGTTTTACTCCTCATAGAATATCCTAAGAGTATTCCCTCTTCGTCTTTTGAATCAAACATTCCTTCTCTAGAATCTTTCAGAATATACCATTTTCTTCCAAAAAAATTGAAGTAACTGACATTAGGTTTGTGTTCATACCAGAGTTCATAAGGTGTCTTGTTGGTACCTTTCTTCATTTTTACTCGGTTCAATGTATGAATAGAAGTACTCATAGCTTCTCTCCAAAAGTTATGTGAAATTCCTTTTTCAATCATTAGTGTCCTAGCACAATAAAAAATAGATCTATTTCTTCTCTCAGGAATCCAATTCTGCTATGGTGTGCTCGGTGCTGACACTTATCTCTTAATTCCATTCTCATTACAAAATAATGTAAACACATCAGAAGTAAATTGACATCCTTTGTTCGATCTTAGATATTTCAATTTTCTTCTAGTTTCTTTTTCAACTTGGGTCTTATACCAATTAAACATTTGGTATGCATCATATTTTTCTTTTATAAACATTACAGACATCATTCTAGAGTAATCATCCACAAATAAAATAAAATATATGTATCCATAATAACTTTGATTCCTCATGTGTCCACAGAACTCACTGTGCACTAAATCCTAAATTCCTTGTGTAAGATAAGTCTTGCTTGAAATACTAGATTTAGTCATCCTATGCATCTAACATTCTATGCACATAGAATTCTCAGGTTTTTCTAATCTTGGTAGTCTGCTTACTATATTCTTCTTACTCACTTTGATTAAGTTGTCAAAATTAACATGACAAAGCCTTTTGTGCCATAACCAAACATATTCAACTTTAGCAAATAGAAAAATCTTCATAGAAATATCAAGACAGAATAAATTACCTTTAGATTGTTCTCCAATAGAAATCATACTATCCTTCTTATCAAATACTTTAACCTTTCCATACTGAAATTCTAGTTGGTGACCTCTATTATTTAAATGTACAACACTCAACAGATTATACTTTAATCCTTCAACCTAAAAAACATCATCACATCTTGTATTATTCAATAAAATTATAGAAGCTTTCTCTTTCACACAATATGGAGCATTATTACCAAATGTAAGGAATCCTCCATCATGATTTTCCAAGGAAATAAAATTAAGTGTGTCACGAGTCATTTGATGCGAACAACCACTATCTATAATCCATGTTTCATTCTTACTTACTTTTTATAATGGGGCTCTTGGTTATTCTTCATCATAATCATGTTTAATAGAAACATAAACAACTTCTTTTCCATCATCACTATCAAAAGAATCATCATCTCTGAATCTCATGAATATATTTTCTCTTTTGTTCTTATCTTTCTTATTTTTCTTTTCTTCCTTATCTTTCTTAGGACAATTAGATGCAAAGTGACCAATTTTATCACAATTAATTCTTTTCAAGGGTAACTTACTTTGGTATTTTCCTTTTCCTCTTTGTAGCCTTCTAGCCAAGAAATCTTCAAACTCTCTTTCATTCTCATCAAATTCAGTGAATAACTCTTCAATACCTTCAATACAACTATAAAATTTGTCACTAGCACTGCTCAAATATCCATCTTGCATTGTAGCTTCCCTAGCTTTTCCAATATTTAAAGTACACTTAAATGCATATTCAATCTTAGATGTAGTAGGAAAACTATTATAATAATCATATAGCTCAAATGCAGTTAACATACCAATAGTAGCATCCAGTGAAACATTCATCTAGGGAATAGATCTTAGTTCTTGTATAGTAGATACACAAATAGCATAACTTGGTAGCAAGTTTCTCAACATCTTTCTTGTAACATAATCCTCTGTGATGATCCCACCAGCTCCTGTGATATAGTTAATAGTTTCCTTAAGTCTTGTACTATACTGTATTATGTTCTCTCTTTCTTTCATCCTCATACAGTCAAATTTACCTCTCAAAATTTCTTCTTTATCCTTCTAAACATGTTGATCTCCACCATAGGTCAAAATAAGCTTATCCCACATTTCTTTTGAAGTAGTACAACCATCAAGTTCATCATATTCCTGGTCAATAAGTGTAGAAGCAATCTCAATTATAACTTGTGTGTGTTCTTGTTTCTATCTTTTCTCACTGATTGTCAAAGGGGCGGTAGTTGGTGCATATTCATTATCAAGAAAGTGAAATCCATATTCTCCTAGTCCAGACATTGGAAACCTCATTCTAATTTTAAATGTAAATAAATGATCCCTATTCAGCTTTGGTGCTTCCCTCTTATACATCTTTAGATCTTGACTCAAGTCCTTTCAAACTTATCACTTCAGAGTAACTTTCTTTGATACCAATTGTTTGTCCACTAGGAGCGGGGGGTAAATAAGACAAAATCAAACTTAAAAACTTAAAAATGAACTCATTGATTCACTCAGTAATACTGAATACAGTAAAAAACTGACTTACCAAAGCAACTTAATAACTTAAACAATAATACATCTCATCTATGTAAATCAATCATTCAAACTTAGTAACATCAGATTTAACTCAGTTGACACCAGATTTAACTAGGTTGACACCATATTTAACTAGGTTGACACTAGATTTAACGAGGAAACCTAATTTTCAAAAAACCTTTGTGGGAATTGTGACCCATAATAAAAATGTACCCTTCTGAAGTGCGCTTGGTTAAGAATTTATCCTATTAAATATTACAAAACACATTTCCTAAATGTGACCTTGTTAGGGGATTTACATCAGATCTATTAATATCTTCACCCTACTGGGAGTGGCCTTGTTAGAGGTATTTAAACACTATTTTGGAATGTAACCTAAGTCTAGGTTTTACAAATAGGATGGTTAAATCCACTGGGTTAAGAGATTTCTCTGTTATAAATACTAATAAGCAGCAGTATACTTTTATCTATAAATATAAAAAACTACATTTGCATGTGTCAAATCCTTTATGCTAAATTGAATACTGGCATCACATAATCCATTGATCTCTTTTTAAGACTATAGATTCTTCAATCTATGTTTCTCTATTTTGCTCGGTAAATGTTGTTCTTGAACTTCTTCTTCTTCTTCTCTTCTCTTTTCCACTCACCAACAACTTAATCTCTATTAATTTTTCATTCTATATATAGACATGCTTTTTCCTATTAATCTCTTTAATTTGATTTTCCATCATCCAAATCTAGTCAATGTATTTTGTAGCATTAAAATCAATGATAGTTTTACTAGTAGCCTTTCTTGTGAGAATTTCTTCAACCCATTTAGTAAAATAGTCAATCACTACTAGAATCCATGAATGACCTCCACCTGACTTGTTTGTAATCTCACCAATGAAGTCCATCCCCCATTTCTGAAAAGGTGCTTCCACTACAATAGGCTTTAAAGGCAAACTTCCCCCAAAGTTGAGCTTACCTGCAAATCTTTCGCAGACATCAAATTTCTTAACATAACTGTGGGCATCCTTGAAGATAGTGGGCCACCAAAAACCATATCTAAGGATATTATGTGCAGTATTATTATCCATGTAATGGCATCCACATGCACCATTATGCATCTATTCCATCATGCTTTTGGATTTGTCAAAGTCAAGACACTTAAGAAAGAATCCATCTTTGCACCTCCACCATATCTATCCTTGAATTATTACATACTTAACAACCTGCAACTTGACAGAAACACCATCCATGTTAGGAAGAAAAACCATCTTTTGCAGATACCCAACAATATCTTATAGCAGTCAAAATAATCCACATCACATATATAAGGCCTTTGGTCCTCCTCCAATATATTTATGTGATTGGTATCCAAATTGATTTGGGCCATGAGCTTGGTAGGTCCCATACCCCTGACAAACTTTGTAATATGGATATCAATGTTAAATTATTGGATCTTGTTTATCCATCTACATATCCTTCCTGGAACCTCTTTTTGGACTAAAATATCCTTCACAGTAGCACTGGGTTCATAAGAAATCACAACTGCTCCTACCAAATAACACCTAAAAGCTTTAACAACTTTGACTAAAGCATAAGCTTGTTTTTCCATGATGTCATATTTGAGTTTTTCTTCTTTCCAGGACTTACTGAAAAAGGAAATGGGCTGCTCAAAAACTTTTGAATTCCTTTGTAGTAACACTACAGCAATGGTATTATACGAAGCAAAGGAGAAGATTTGCAAAGGCTTACCATAATCTATTTTTCTTAGGACTGGAGCATCCTTGATAGCAAGTTTGATACCTGAGAAAGCCTTGCATATTTCTTGATTCCATTTTACCTTGGCTCCTTTCTTCATCATCCTTGAGATTGGAATACTGGTTTTAGCAATGTTAGTCATAAATCTCCTCAAGAAATTATCGTGTCCACAGAAGGATTGAATGTCATTGACATTCTTAGGCTGGGGGATCTTGTCAATTTCATCTATCCTTTCAAGGTCAATCCTTACTCCATCTCTAGATACAATATGTCATAAAATATTTCCCTCTGTCACCCGAGAAACCCACTTCTTTGGGTTAAAAGAAACCCCATATTCTAATGCTCTGACAATACATTTCTCAAGATGACCACAATGTTGTTCCTCTTTATCTGAATAGGCAGTAAGGTCATCTTGGTATACTGCTAGAAAATCATTTATAAAGTCTTTAAATGCCACATCCATGGATCTTTCAAATGTTTCTCCAAAATTTGTGAAACCAAAAGGCATTCTGACATACACATAAGTGTCATATGGTTTGGTGGATGAAGTCTTGAATTGCTCTAATTCCTTGACCATAACCTGATTGTACCCTGAAAACCATCCAACATAGACATCAATTCCGCTTGAGTGACTCTTTGTAACATAGTTCCTATGTTAGGCAACCCATAGTTATCCTTTAATGAATTGATACATTCAAATTATTGAAATCTCCACAAATTCTAATATCACCATTTTTTTTTCTCACTTGTATCAAATTTTATACCCATGTTTAATGTCTTATTTGTTTAATGGTATGTGCAGGATCATGGTATGCCAAAAAGTGGTGATGTGAAAATAAGTTCTGATTGGTAGACTGATTGAAAAATAGCTATAACTTTCAAATGGTATATCATTTTTTAAATCTGAAACATGTGTCACATTCTATGCTTTGGCTACTACAAGAAAAAAACAAAAATAATTCAATTTGATGAAGTTTAGACTAAGTTAAGGTGGTCAGACACGACAGTTTTTATATTCTGGAAAAGTTGTAGAAGAAAAATCATAATTAATTATTTACTTGGAGACAAATTACAAAAAAATATGTGTCACATCCGGACATTAATCTACTATTTATATCTAGAATCTAGTAAATAAATATTATCATTTCATCGTGTTTAAGGTGGTCAGACATACACCTACTTCTTATATTTTTAGTCCTGATTGATAGACTAATTAAAATAGCTATAAATTTCAAACGATATAACATTTTTGAAATCCAAAACATGAGTCACATTCTATGCTTTTCCTACTATAATTAAAAACTTAAAAAAAATCAATTTCATGAACTTTAGAATAAGTTATGGTGGTCAAACATGAGATTTTTTATATTCTGTAAAATTTGTAGTAGAAAAATCATAATTAATTATATACTTGGAAAAAAATTACAAAAAATATGCGTCACATTCGAACATAAGTCTACTACTTAGATCTAGAATCTTGTAAGACAATATTATCATTTGATTGTGTTTAAGGTGGTCAGACATACACCTTCTTCTTATCTTTTTCCTAAAATTTTCATACTACTTCATTGAAATTCAAAATTTCACCATATAGATTTTTTTTTTAAAGAATGGATAGTAGCTTAGAAACTAGATTCAGTTTTCTACAGATTCTCTTCTTACACATTTTTTTATATAAGATTGATAACTTGTCCAAGTTTTTATGTCAACTTTCCTAACCCTGATTTTCTAAATTTTCATTGCCAATTAAGGCCTAGTTTGGCATACCATGATCCTCCACATACCTTTAATTATTCCAGCATCCATTATCTTCTTCAATTCTTCTTGCACCTTGGGTGCTAGGGTGGGATTTATAGGTCTTAATTTCTGTCTAAAATGCCTTGTGCCTTATTTTAGAGGAATCTCATATTGGAAAAGGTCCTCCACGTATGCCTTCAAGTCATCATATGAACATAAAAAGACATGTTTGTATTTATTGAGAAGGTTAACCAACAACTCTCTAAGTTTAGAGGACACTTTCTTAACAATATATACCTTCTTAGAAGCTTCATATGTCCCCAAATTTACGTCCTCCAAGTTCTCAGACTTGTTTATAGTCCTTGAAAAGTAGGACATGTTCTTATTGTCAAAAGCTTTCTCAAGTACAACAAATCCTTTGGGAAATCTATTTGACTTCAGCTGGAGGACCTCATTGCCAAGAATCGTATACTTACCATGAACAGTCTCTACATACCCACTGCAATCCATCTCTTTGTTTCCAAAATATGACACACAATGTAGAAATCTCAAAATATCTAAATCATCTTCAAAAACTTGCCAAATTTCAATATTGTCTGGGATAGAAGGCCTGGATTGAACTTCAATCTTAGAAATTATTGCAAAGGTAACATCTCCTGGTTGTAAAGAAATGTTGGCCAACAATTATGCCATTTTGTTTTGATTCCTATCCATCCAGTGAACACCAAAAGCATCAAAATTTTCTATTTCATCCCATACAACATTCCTATACTTAATCTCTAATTTTTTGAAGGATATTTAGATCTTATTTGGGAGATCACTAATTCAGAGTCTCCAATTACCTTGAGAATTTCTATGTTTTGTCATGAAGCCAATCTTATCCCAATCAACAAGGCCTCATACTCTACAATATCATTAGTACATGTAAATAACAAGGATAATGAGAACTTGTAAGTCTTACCACGAGGAGTTATCAACAAAAATCTTGCACCTCCACCCTCCTTTGAAATTGCACCATCAAAGTACATTGTCCACAAGTAATTGTTGTCTGCTAGATTACCATTTTCTTCATTGAGTAACACATGCCGATTTTTTACCCCAACTTTCGCATCTTAGACTTGGAAAGACCCAAGGTAAATGATCCAAGAAATAGTTCATATTATTATCATTAATTTCCTCAATCATGTGAGGATTTCTTGTTTCTCTAGATACCTTCACACTTTGACCAATGACATCAAAGGTAGCAAATGAGAGATCGGATTGAATGCTCCCTCCCATTGAGGAACTCCACTTCCTTGATAACATAATTCCATACTCAGGAGGTATGTCCACTACTAAGACACTCATGGTTAGCATCTTCTCAGGTACTATAACAAGTCTGTAAGGTGAAGCTTTAATGGTTCCTATGAAATTTACTTCTCTAGAGTCCATTACTTGACATCTCCCATTAGGAGAATCAACTTGCAATGCTAATGACCTCATGATTTCTGCTACCATAACAATACTTGATGCACCAGAGTCTATCATAAAATTCTTTAGTCTTTTACCATTTATGACCAAAGTCAAGAAGAAATGATCTACAACTCGTAAAGGAGTGCTCACATGATTTGTACATAAGAAAACCTGAGGGATCTTTGAGATAATCACCTATGATTCTTTCATTTTGTTATCAGATTTATCCTTTGATTTTCCCATTTTCTCAACTGCTTCAAGCTTTTGTATTCTTGTAGAAGAAAGGATAATCACCAATTTTAAAGTTTTTTTCTTTTGTTCCTTAATCCTCATCATCTCCAAGAGTGGAACTTTGACTATGATTTGTGACAACAAGTGCCCCATATCAACTAGAGTATATTTCATATCAGAAATGCCTTGTTTTAAAGTAACAAAATTTCCATTTTCCACTTGAGTAGCAAGGCTTGGTTCAATATTTCTGCTATCCTTATGACTAGATGGAGCACTTATTTCTAGTGTCTTTAATTTCACCTTGTGGAAAACAATTGGATTATCAGGCTTATCTTCTTTCCTTGTCTTTTTTTTCTTGATACCTTCAACATGCTTTTCTGTTCCTATATCTTGACTAGTGTTTTCTCCTTCCTATCTAACAAAAATACTAGAAGGTCTTCCATCAGCATTTCCTACTATTCTTCTCAAATTGTAGTTACTCCTTTCTTGAGCAACCATGTTTGCAGTAATTTGTGCAATTTATTTATTTGAGGGTCTTCTTACTACAAAAGGTTCATTACCCCTTGTCGCATTGCACCTTATGTCATCAATCATTTCTTTTTCCTCATCAAATTCCTCTTCAGTCCTTAAAAGTGAAGAAGTCATTTCACAACCAATGTCATCATATATTTCATCCTCTTCATCTCTTTCTTCTTGTGCCTCACTTGTATATATGTTCAGAGAAATTGCACAATAATTAGGGCTATGTGGGGATTGGCAAGCAGTGTACCATGAGACATCATCACATGTGTTGATAGAGTTTCTTTGTAGAGGATTAGGAGTGTTACCATTAGGCTTGTCATTTCTTTGTGGGAATCTAAGCTTCCCATATTTCTATTGGGTAGTATGTGGATAGTTTTTCATCCTTGACTACCTATTAAAACTATTGGTGATAGGCCTACTATCATTATTTGGAAACCTAATAGTTTTTTTATCTATAGGCTTTAAATATTTAATGACACTTAAAATATGTTTCATATTCACTTCATCTTTAGGTTTAGTATCATAAGACCTATATGTTTCTTTCCTAGTAGTCTTCTAATCTTCTCTCCTACCCAACTTCCTTGATACTCTCCTATTTGTCTCAATATTCACTATTGTTTTGTTTCCATCTCTGAGAGTTCTAGGATTCCTATCTCAAAGGAGATAACCCATCTTTGAAAGAAAAGAATTCAAATAGGTGGAAAGAAAAACATTATCATCAAGCCTTAAAACTTGGAACAATTTATGCATGGCCTTCTTAAATCTCATGTCAAATTCAACAACATCCTCATTTTGATGTTTCTTAATGTTATTGAACTCATTTAGCATAAAACCTTCATTTGTCTTATCACCATATTGTTCTTTAAAACACCTCTCTAACTCATCCATAGTTCCTACAGAGCCAAAAGACAAACCCCTAAACCAGTCCCTAGCATCTTCAACAAGAGATTGCACAAATAGCTTCATTAACACATCCACATGCATGATCTCATAGTCATCGATCATATAAATAAACTTTCTAAAATTTTCCTCACAATTAATAACATTATTCCTAGCAAAATTAGGAATTTTATCTCTGATTTCATTTGGAACTACATTTGGATAACCAGGAACATCCATGAAGGAGAATTATTTGTAACTTTCTGCATGAGTTAGTCTCCTTGGGAAAGGGTTATCAACTTGAGAAGAAGATTCCTTGGAATGTGATGTTGTAGCTTCCTCAGCACCAACAGGCCTAGAAGTCTGACTGAGGAAATCCATCTTCTTCTTCATTTCTAAAGAAGCAGCCTCCAACTCAGCCTTTTCAAAATATTTACCTATGATTTATTTTTCCAATCTATCCCTTTATAAATCAGTATCAAACTTGAACATCAAATATAAAGGAACCTTCGGATTTATTGGTTCATCTGTTTGAACACTTGTCATCTTTTTATTACCCTTATTCTTTGGTCCTTGGGTAGTAAGGACTAGCTAGATGACAGGTTCCTCTTCAAATTTTTCAAGTTCATCAACCTGATTCATTGCCTCCAACCTCTAAAATTTCCATTTATTTTTCTTAAGAAAACTTTGGTCATGTTTGATCTTATCTTCTTTTTCTTTCTCTCTTCCTTTTCTGATGGAAATTTTCTCATGGATTATCCTATCTAGTTCAACAATCTCATCTGCCACACTATCAGAATCAGGGAGAGTAGTATCAGATTCTTTAATTTCCTTCTCACTAGGAGAGTGATAATCTTCATAAGCACCCAATCCCAAATCAAAAGCCTCTTCATAATCTGATGCATTGCCTTTTTGATTACACTGGATTGGTTCTTCTATTATTGTGTTATCCACTTGTCTCTCATATTAATGGACAATCCTATTTTTCTATCATTTCCTTGCATGATTATCCTTAGAGGTAGTTGGAAACTCATCTCCCATCTTATCTTCAAGATGTATCTTCACTGAAGCTCTAGTTTTCCTATGACTGATGTCAAGAAATTGTGTGTAAATTGAAATATATTAATCAAAACTGTCGTAGAGAAATCTCAGAGTCGCCACCCAACAAGTTGGGAAAATACAACACTTACCATAATGAAAATGGAAGAAACAATACTCAAAAAATACAAGGTACTCTATAATTCCAATGGTCAACTTATTGTCAGTCTAGACACTATTCTACACTCTATCCCCAGTAGAGTCACCATTTTTTTGGTGTTTGAAAATATTTATGCTATCTAAAGCTACCAATATGCCTTGAGACTGATGTTAGGAGTGGCTATCTCCAAGTATGTAATCTCTACATGAAAATTGGACCAACTATAGTGAAAATAATTCCCTCTGCACTTTTGGCTCTTCAAAACCAAGGCCGGTACACCTTATCTAGATAACCTACAACTCTTTATCGCTCTGGATTATAACAACAGATGATGGTAAGAAAGTGCTAAATACTAACTAGACATTCATTGACTCTCTATTACCATGTAGGACATACAACCAAAAACCTTAGGATATGAAATAAATTAGAAATGGTTTTGATGTAAATTTTTTGAATATAGCCAAACTCTATCAGGCATGCTTCAACAAACTCTAGAAAAGATTTTGAGCAGTGCCTTATCCATTGGGAAATTTATTCAGTCCAAATAATGAAAATAAAAGACAACCTATTGGAAAGGGTTCACAACCATAAACAAAACTATCTTTGATCATAGACTTTCTTATAAGATCCCTATGAACATCCATCAAATGAATCTATGTTTCACCCAAAGCATGTTTAATCTGATCCTAAATTAGAACTATAGAATAGAACATACACACATATAACTCCATGTATTGTACTAGAAAATCCAAAACTCATTCAATCAAAGCCAAGGAGATACTTGAAACTAAGACAATTGTATTAAGTATAATGCGTCCAAATCTGTAACAATATGACTAAACAAATACACCATTCAATAACTCACAAAAGATTAAGAAGCATTATCTTATCATGAATTGCAGTGTGATACAAATTTGATATATTCCTAGAACTCAAACTTCTAACCCAACCTTCAGGTTAAAATTATGGAACCCCCAATACAGAGAAAGGAAAGCCTTAATTAGAAGGATGAAACCCTAGGAGAGGGTTCTCAACAACTATCCTTATGAGAAATCAATACAAATCCCATCTCGCAATTTGATCTTTCTCCAAAAGATCATTAAAAATTTGTCCTAACAAACCACTTGCCAGATTACAAGAAGAGATTGAATGACATAAATGCAGAACACTCATGGTTAAGAAGAGATACCTCAAAATAGAAAATAGACAAAGATCCATGGAGCCACCATGTTGTATTGAATGTGCTAAGACCACAGAGAACATCCCTAGCCACTAAACGATGCCATTAAGACTGACATGGGAAAAAAGAAACCTCAAGCCACTCCCCTACAGGTATGAGAATATGCCACCATAATGAAATGCACAAAAATATTTAAAATTTTCCATACAATGGATACTTCTCTGGCGCCAAACACATCAACGACCGCGATTAAGACCCTTTTGCAACTTTAAAACGTGACCGTGGATGTACTCTACGCAATAAGGGCACCAAGAAAAAAAAGAAAGTTATCTTTTCCTATTCAAAATACGTTGATGTCCATGTGGCAACCTCTCAGTGGGCCTCAGAACCATTTGTCTTCCTTTTCCTGCACACACCCCACACTCTCACCTTGTCACCGATCTGGACACGCGTCATGCATTTTTCTACCGCATGATGCTTATCTTCCTCACATCTTTCCTTCAAACAATAGCACATCATTGTTGGATCTTGATCAGCCCTTCACAATCCCTTTCCATTTAGCACCATGCGTCGCCATCTGATTTGATCCACCTTTTAGTCCCACCTAACCAGCCTTTCAACTATTCCATGTGGCACCGCCTTACTCGCTGGAACCTCTTTCGTGTGTCCATCCAACCTGGCCCGCCTTCTATCCAACCTGCCACATGTCACACCTGCACTACTACGCGATCTGAATAGACCTGCAATAACTTAGATTGTGCTATCGCTCCTTTCCTCTGCCTGTCATCTTCTTGACCATGTCACTTGAGCACAGGCCCACAAAATTATCGACCTTGTCCACCAGCTAGCTGCCACTAACCACAACACTTTACAAACCGTCAGCAAAAAAATTGCTTGCCTTTCAACACTTAACTATTTAGTGTTGGGATATAAAAATATAAAAGTTCTTCGACGCACAACAAATGTGGAATATATGACATGAAACATTTAAAACACAAAAAAAACCAGTGAAGACACCAAGACCTAAGAGACTATTTTAACTCCATGGAGATGACCTAAATGGAACAAAACATGATCACAACACCTCTTTACAACCCACTTACATGAAAAATAGACAAGCCACACTTTACAACTTCTGAAAGCCCTCAATGGAAGCCCTAGTTCTTAAAGAGTCCTAATAGATCCTACACCTGACCTCACCACTTCATCACCATTATAGATCTTTCCACTTTATTAGATCCATTGATGATCCTCCATCTAGGAAGGGGAACTTTTTAAGACATGTTCAGTTGATGGTCACATGATGACCAAACCCACAGCCCTAGGTACTCAAAAGGGGTGGATAATTTTTTTCACCTTTTGGACCTAATAGAAAATTTTGTTTAGATGAACATAACTTGGACATCATGTCCATTATTGGCATCCAATGTATTATTGAAAAAGTAATTTTATACACTATTCATTGGTGAAAAATTTGAGTTTTTCATCCTTTTAATCAAATGAGCATCCTTTATAAGAATTTTATTTGTAGGCATCTTAGAACCAATTTACATCCATGTCTTATGGGGATTTTGTAAACTTGATGTGCCATTTTATCTGTACTTGTATTAAATTATAAAATTCCATGGGGGGTTCTATAGAGCCTTTGTTTTCCAATGACAACTTTCCCAATGTAGGAGTTCTTCCATGACAATAAAAGAATCTTTCATATTTTGCCCCATACGAGTGTGTACTTTGACTCACACTCTTTTCTCAGTTTGAAATACTCTTTTGTTCATTATTCATAGCATCGTGAGACAACATCCAATGGATCTATCATCCCTCTCTTGTGTCAGCAATATGGGCACATATCATACTATTCCATCTAATGCTTCTTTTGTTTCACTTGAAATGCATTGAGACAATATTTCATTGCTTTTGGTGGAGGCTCCTTGGTTTGGCTTGAATTTTATTGTGACACTCTTCTATTCCTTTTAGACTAATGGACATTAATTTATAGTTTTTTTTAAAAGAGATGATGGTATAAATCAAAGAACTTCCTTGGTTGTGTAATGAAGGTCACTCATGCAGATTCATTTATATTCAATATCTTCTATCGACAGATGTTATTGACATTTTTTCCATCTACTCATTTTTTGAGAAGTTTCATTTGGAGCACTCATACATATTGTTGTCTTTTTTATTATCATCTTTTCAGAAGATTATCTTTAGATATAGTACCATATTAGTCCTTGATAGCAGTCTATATATTCTTTGTGATTCAATGATGTTCATGTCAATGATTTTAGGACATCTTTTCGAAGGCTTCTCAAACCTTCATTTTTTTATCTTTTGGATAGTATTTTTCTCCCACTATGCTTTCTCCTTTTCTCTAGCTATGAGAGATTTCATTTTAGTTGTACACGAGTGCTTAACATAGCTTTGATTCTAGGACACATAAAGCATATACATTGCATTGTTGGGTAAAAGCATAGTTGAGTGTCGCCTTTTAGGCTAAGGTAAAAGTACAAACCTATGTCACACTTTTACAAAGGAAGAGTACCATGACATGAAAAGTAGTTAAAATTTAATGACATAAAAGTGGTATTTATGCTTAGGATTTGAAAATGATGTAAACTAATGGAATGTGTAAAACTGGATGTAGTTTATGCCTATAATTGTTTTTTAAATTTTTGAATGAGAATTGACATAGTATTTTTAATTTTTGAAATCCATTTTTTAATTGTTGAAAAACACTAAAAATAGAGGGTCTAGTTCCCACCAAAAAAATATATGTAAATAACCTTTTTTTCCTCTGATTTTAGAATATGTTTTAGATGACATGTACAACTAGTGCAGAAAAAAGAAAGATTGGTTTTTGGTATATATTTTGTCTTTTATAACTATTCAAAGTCGGAGTTACCCAAAATTAATATTTTTTGTCGCCCGCCTAATTTTCCCTAGAAAATCTACACCAAATACAAAAAAAATAATATATTCTTGAAGAGGACATTCTCCTCTAGTGTTAAATATAAGTTTTAAAATTTTCTCACATGATTTGCAATTTTTTCTTTTTTTGAACGAGCATGTTCTTCAATGTTAAAATACGTACTTGGATTATTTTTAACTTATAATATATTATATGTAATCAAAAGACTATAAAAATAAGGTTACCATAATCTATACTCCGAGCTCTACAAAAGGGTATTTTTAGATTTAAAAAAAAATAGTTTTGGTGGACAATTAAGTACCAAAATTGATGTGTTACTAATTTTCCCTTTTTTTCTTATTTGGTTGCCACATGGGATGCCACATAAGTACTTTCGGCTGAAATAGTTCCGGCCAAAATGGCCGACACAAGTTCAGCCAAAACTGTTTCAGCCGAATCAGAGGCTGACCAAACATGGTCGCGTGGATGACCATGACCCTCAAAGCTAGTATATATAAATGTTTTTTTTTCTAAATTTAAAAGAAATTATCAATTATTCTGACTTAAAAAGTGTTCTTTTAATAAAAACATTTTTTAAATTGTTTTAAAGGTGTATTTTTGGGCGTTAAAGGGCAACTACGAATTAAGATTATCAAGGAGGTTTGTATTATTTGGAAGTTTTTTTTTTAGTTTTTTGTGTTTTTAATTAAAGCATTGTTCAATATTAAATTATGAACTTATCAATATTATTTTTAATTTGTTATCAAGAGTATATGGTTTTGTGTTTGTAGGTGAATCGAAGCTCTCAATTCAAAAAAATTGTGGAATGGAGAATAAAAGGAATAGAGAAAGAAAATATGATCAAATAAGGGATGACAAAATGAAAGGTCATACAAAACGTAATGACGATGAACATGTTGAAGTCCAAGAAGATCCAATTCAATTAGGAGAACAAATTGGTGGAAATATATCTTTTAACATGGGAAATTTGATGAAGATGGATGAGGATTCATTTTTCAGTCAATTTTCATTTGACAAATTGGTACCTAGAAGCACAATAAAAAAACAATGCAAAAAGATTTGGGATGAATATTTTTGAAATAAAAGTTTGATTGGAAAAGCACAATTATTTTCTAGGTTATTTAGGAAAAAAGAAATGACTCAGGTTTTGGAGTTGTTAGGTGTTGATAACAAGAAAAACTCAGGAGGCAATGTAATTCGAACAATAGTTCAAAATTTTCAAAATGCATTGAATGACATTAATAGCTCAAGTCAAGGATCCGATTTAAGTGTTGCACGTAGAGCATTGATGAATTATTTATCTAGTAGGAGGTTGACATAGAGAAAATAAGTACATGCAATTTATGATTTACTTAATTTATCTAGAAGAACTGTTCAAAGATATATCATGAAGAGAAATATGTTAGATGAAAATATTCAAAAGAACTGGGTTAATAGTTATAAACTTCCTCGAAAAGACAAAATTTATGAAGATGTAAAAAGAAAGGTTATTGAATATTGGATCGCTCACTCCCGTATTTCTTCTAATATAAGGGATACTATATAGATGAAAGATGAAGAGACCGGTATGAAAATTACACATCCAAAACATTTTATAGATACAACACAAAGTGAATTGTTTGAAGTATTGAAACAAGAATTTTTAGATGTGAAAATATGTCAAAGAATGTTTTGAGAGGTTGCGTCCTTTCTTTGTACACATAAATAAGGTACGTGAAACTTTTTGTTTCCAAAATCATGTTGATTTTTATCTATATTTACAATCATATAAAAAGGTTATGGCAGTACTTAATTCCGATATGGTCATCCCTGGAAGTACAACACAATTTGTGAAGTCTATTTTATGTGAGAAATCAAAAGGTTTAGATCAGTTCAAAGTACAATGTATAAAGCGTGCAGGTAGTGATTATAGTGATTTACATAGATTTCCATTACAAATTGAGAATATTAATGTTTCGACGTCAGTTTTGTGGAAGAGATTTGAATATGAGACATACCAAACTAAGACTGGAGATGAATCCAAAAAAATTGTATTGAAGGAGAACGAATTGCCCTACCTTTAGTTTATGATCAGGTTTTGTACTATCATTTATCTACATATCCAACATTGTCATGGTGCAAGATGGAAAGCTAAATAGTTTCATGACTCCAAAAATTGTTTTCCACCTAGTTGTATTCTTTCAGTTGTAGATTTCTCTGAGAACTATACATTCTCCCCTTAATTAGAACTTCAAGCTCAATATTATCATTCTGACCAAGTTGTAATATTTATGCAAGTGACCTATAGACACACACACTGTGATTTGGATGAGGTAGAAAGTAACAATCCAAATGAACACATTATCATCAAGGAGGTTCATTTCTATATCAACGATGATAAGGTTCATGATAGGATCTATGTGGATCATTATTTTGCAATGTATTTTTAAGATATTGCAAATCACGGGATAAAAGCTTCACAACATTGGATTTGGTCTGATGGTTGTGCAGGTAAGTGTATGCACTTCAATTCATTTTCAAATTCTCATTGATTACTGGTTAAGTTATTATGTGATCATAATCTTGCACATGTAACAACTTAATCTTGCAGGACAATTTAAATATGCAAAAGTCTTTAATTGGCTAACTATGCAACATGCTAGATGCAATGTTAAGTTTCCGTGGAACTTCTTTGAA
>MU223980.1:278400-293588 GCA_018584345.1 Thuja plicata | reverse complement strand
AATTCAAAGAAAATTGTTGAATGGTGTAAAAATAATTTTTCTATTCGGGACACCAAATACAACAAACGTTATGTTTGGGAAGTGAAAGGTAATTTATAGTTTGTAGGAAAAATCTAAATTAAAATTTAATTTCGTGTTAATCTATGTTATCATAATTGTTGATTTAAATATGTACAACTTTCATTTGATATTTGTAATAGATATAGACCAATCTAATCCTTACAATTGTCAAAGGATTGTTTGTATTAGAAGTTTACATCAACTGATGAGTACCAGAAAATGCAAGCCTCTATTAATTCAAGTAAGAGAAAAATCATGTTTCTATGTTGATTGCATTGAGGACAATCTAATGAGTCAATGTGAGAATATTGCAAATGGATATGGTTCACAATAGGATATGAAGGAGTTAATTAGAATGCCTCATTTTTTAAGATGACGACATTGACATAAGCATTCATGATCCTATATATTTAGTTGATTATGAGTCTGTTTCTAATTTGGTTGTTACAGGTGCTTGCACATGTACACGATCTTTTATTTAAATTAAATTTATTGTACTTTTGATTTGAATTTAATATCTAATCTTCATTTGTATCTAGGTGATATGTTTGTTGTGGTTGCGGATCCTGATAATGCTGAAAGTGTAGATTATTATCTACTAAGATGCACGAAAGCAAAATACAAATTACCAGATGAAATTATAGATGGTGATGGACAATCATATCTGACTGGTTCAGTTGTTATTGAAGGAACGTATTATCAAAAGCTAAAGATAGACAAAAATGGTGTTCAATTTATTAAATATATGTCTGGTCAAAAAGTTCTACATTACAATCACTTGGTTATAGAAATAAAGTCGCAATTTGAGACATTTCAAATAAGAGGATGTGGCAATAAAAAGTAGAGGTTTCCTATTGAAGAACATGAAAATTTTTAGGAGATAATAAAAGATAGACAGGATCCAGACTATATGTATCAGGAGATTTAGGATCAAATTCTTTTTGTAGCTCTTGTACTTTCATATTTGAACTCTACATTTGAACTCATTTTTAATGTATTGGATATTGGATATATGTTATTTAACTCTACAATTTGAACTCTATAGTTATGCATGCTTGGTATATTATGTATTCTTTTATAATGTATATTTTGATTGTTCAATGGATTTAATATATAGCTTTAATGTATGTTGTTAGAGATTTATGTGTTAATCTGTATGCTTTGATACCTCCCCTTAAGACATCCCCTTAAGACACCCCCTTTTAAATTATTTTAAATTACTTACATGACAAATTGAATATATTAGTTAATTGTATTTTAATTGTTCAATGAGTTTTTTATATAGCTTTTATGTATGTTGTTATAGATTTATGTGTTAATGTGTATGTTTTTATACCATCCCCTTTTAAATTACTTACATAACAAATTGAATAGCTTAGTTACTTGAATAGTTTAGTTAATTGAATATTGATGGTTCAATGAGTTTATTATATAACTTTTATGCATGTTGTTATAGATTTATGTGTTAATGTGTATGTTTTTATACCTCCACTTAAGACACCCCCTTTTAAACTACTTTAAGTTACTTACATGAAAAATTGAATAGCTTAGTTACTTGAGTAGTTTAGTTAATTGAATATTAATTGTTCAATGAGTTAATTATATAGCTTATATGTATGTTGTTATAGATTTTTGTGTTAATGTGTATGTTTTTATACCTCCCCTTAAGACATCCCCTTTTAAATTACTTTAAATTACTTAAATGACTAATTGAATAGCTGAGTTACTTGAATAGCTTAGTTAATTGAATATTAATGGTTCAATGAGTTTATTATATAGCTTTTATGTATGTTGTTATAGATTTATGTGTTAATGTGTATGTTTTTATACGTCCACTTAAGACATCCCCATTTAAATTATTTTGAATTACTTACATGGCAAATTGAATAGATTAGTTAATTGTATTTTAATGGTTCAATGAGTTTATTATATTGATTTTATGTATGTTGTTATAGATTTATGTGTTAATGTGTATGTTTTAATACCTCTCCTTAAGACATCCCCCTTTAAATTACTTTAAAATACTTACATGACAAATTGAATAGCTTAAATAATTGAATAGCTTAGTTAGTTACATAAAAATAACTCTAAAATATGAAATAACTCATTCATATATGAGTTTCTAAGTGGAAATACCAGGGAATTTGACCTGAACCTGCTCAATAATACCAGAAACAACATGTTAGATAATTACAAAATAATCAAATGGCTCTACCAAGAAGTCGAGGACCTCAAAAAAATAGTGAGAGGTACCATCAAGGAGAAAAGGGATGGTGAGGATGAGGAACAAAGGAGTCTGAGCATCCGTGTCAAGAAGATGGAGGAAAATATGACAAAGATGGAAACCAATCTCAAGAACATAGCTAAACAAAGCCATAACATCCTAAAATAGACCAGAGAGCACACCAACGCCATTATTGAGAAGCTGGAAGACTGGATGGACGTGGTTAGCATTGAGGCGGAGACTGATCAGAACACTGATCAGGGACCTGGAAAAATAACTAGGGCCAGAACCAAGAATTCTAAGGATAAGGACGGGGAGAGCACCATCCTGAAAATCAAGGAGTCGGCTGCCAACATGGAGCTTCTGGAGACCAAGGCAGCCACTCTAATGGTGGACCTATCTTAGGGCCCCCTAGGCCTTTGTGCTTTTAACAGGTTTTATCTGCTTTTTTAGAAGCTTTAGCTGGTTTTTTGTTTTAGCCTTTTTGGCCTGCTCTGCTCTTAGGAACTGAACTTTCTTTTGTTGTTTTTAATGCTTTATCTCTAAATACTTTGTTTCAGGTTTCAGGAACCCTGTAAAACCTGTTTTACTTAATAAAAAACTCATTCATATATGAAATGTTTAAAATTAATATGTATTTAACTCAATCACATGTATTTAACATACATACTTATATGAAATGACTAAAATGAACATGTATATATGTAATGTCTAAAATATAAAATAATTCATTCACATGTATTTAACATACATACATATATGAAATGTCAAAAATGAACATGTATATATGTAATATCTAAAATATTAGATATAACATACCAACATATAACATGTAAATGTAAATGTATAGGTATGAAATAACATGTAGATTAAATGTCTAGAATATAGATGTGTCTGAAATAACATGTATGTGTATGAAATGTATCTAATATATCTGTGAGCTATGAAATATGTAAAGTAGCATATGTGCTAAACTAGGACCATGTCCTTATCCATGACCTAATGATGGTCCACCTCCTCCTGATCTCTGTGTGCAATAAGATAAATATATGTTTCATGCATACACACATGTAGAATAAACTAAATACTTATGATCATAGAAAAATTAAGTTTTAAAAAACATGTAAATTTACCTATCTGTCATGATGCATAGGATCGTCGAGAGTCTGTAAATCTCCATATCCATTCTCCATACTATCCACAATACTCTGGAGAACATGTATATATATATAAATTTTAATTCAAATTATTTATGTCATTTACATGTGTAAGCTTTATAATACATCAAAATTTAAATAAATATATACAGTAGGAGCATGTAATGCTCTCTCGATATCACTCAACTCTGAATCATGTAATTCTGAATCATGTAAGGACACTTGTGAGGGATCAATATGATCATGTGTAAGAAATTTGATAAAAATTTGATGAACTACACGTGATGAAGTGGCCTGGGTGGAATCATGAGGTGCATCCTCCTCAACTGCAGTCTGCTTAGGAGTTGTAGGTGGTGCAAGAATATCCTCCTATCTCTGTGCACCCTGAGAACTTGATCTAGTAGATTTTCTGAGAATGGTGGGGAGAAATGCTAGGACATCCTTGAGAGGAACCCCGTCGATCATCTATATAGCCTAATATGTGCAAAGTAGATCAATAGCTAAATATGCGCTCATACAACGCAACTATGCCAAATCTAATATAGCTGCAACCTCAAAGAGAGATGGTATATCTACTATATGGTATGAATCATCACTAGAGGATACATCCTATGTAGGTGGAGGAGCACCAGAATAGGAACGCACCATGTATCTCCCTAAATGATCAGATGACATCTCATTAACCTATGTTAGGATATGCGAGATACTAGAAAATACATCTGTTTTGATACTGTCATCAGGTAGAGTTTGTCTTGTAGCTGCCATTTCCAAAACTTTTATTATGGCCAAAGGGTTTGGACCCACCTTTTCCCACCTAATAGAAGGAACTGGGGAATTAGGCCCTCTAAATATATTTGATAATCTCCCCCTCCCCTGCCCAACATGACTAGGAAAATCTTTGTAATCAAAATCAAGATGCAAATGAAATTCTGCAAAGAATTGTTTACAGAAATATAGTAGAAGCCCATCTTTCTGGGGCCACCTATTATGAGCATCCAGACATCAAGGATATAAAAATGGTGCAAAAAGGTCATCCTCACATCAAGTAGTCCTGTAACCTCTAACATGCACTCTGTCTCGATAATGAGGAAACATGGTCTTCACTATAGCAATGGAGACCTCTGAATCAACCTGTCTATACTTCACAGCGCCAGTAACATTAAGGGAGAGAGAAGTATAGAATGTATCAATAGATATAATATCATAAGGGTTGTATGATTGAATTGTGTCAATCATACGAACCAATTCCTCTCTAAGGACCTTCACCCTATCCCTATTAGGGAGGGTGGTGGATGACTGGATCCCCTAATCAAGAACCTCAATAGCTCATGTCAATCGAGCTATGGTACTGGTGAATAAATTCTCCCATCCATCTCTAGAATCAGGCGATCTATGAGAAGAGCGGTCATTACCACCCCCATATACACTAGCATCTCCAGCATCTATAGGTGATGTCCCTCTACTCGAAGCCATATAATAGAAAAATAGATGTATATGGTCGAAAGTATAAATAAGAATATATGTCTAGATGGATCTGCTCATATACATGGTCGAATTCAATTTAATTATATATTTTTAAACACGTGTTACAAATAAATAAACTAGAAAACACTTGAATGCATATACATTTGAAAGAAAAATGATTTAAAATCATATATGCATACATGTGCACATATTTTCTAATGAAAAGAGATTTTGAGTTATCAATCAATTTTGTCTCTAGGTTTAGGGATCAACTTGGTTTATTTATCAATTAGGTTTAGGGTTAATTTGTTCATGGTTATCCCGTTCATGTTGGTTTCTAGTGTTCTAGTTGAAGGTCAAGTTTCATGTGTTGGTTGAACATGTTAGGGTTTATTTTGGTTTGCTAGTATGTGCTCTAGTTGAAGGTTACAGTTCATGTTGGTTGAACATGTTATGGTTAATTTTTCAATTGGGTTTAAGGATCTACTTTTAAATTGGGTCTACATGGTTAGGGTTCATATATGTTTGTTTAGTGTTAGGGTTTATGTTGGTTAACATGTTCCAGTTTCATGTTAGTTTCTAGCTAATATCATGCCACATGATAGATAAAATAGATTAAAAAAACACTTGAATACATGTATGTTCGAAAGAAAAATTCAGTTTAGCACGTTAATGTTTATGTTGATTTATGTTTTAGTTTCATGTGTTGGTTTCATGTTATGTTTCTGTTAGGGATCAATATGGTCAGGGTTTCATGTTAGGGTTCATGCTAAGGTTTATGTTAAAATTCATGTTTCCATTTCATGTTAGGGTTCAAGATGTTGGTTTCATATTAGGGTTTCACATGTTAGGGTACAATGTTATATTTAATACATGAAAGTTGTAATACTAATGTTTTATAATGTCTTTTAGTTCATTTTCCTAATATTTTGTAACATTTTGCTAAGGTTTTCTTAGGGTTCATGTTGGGGTTCAATATGGTTAAGTTTCATGTTAGGGCTCAATATGGTTAAGGTTTCATGTTAGGATTAATATTAGAGTTTTTAAGTTGATTTATGTTTGAGTTTTATGTTAGGGTTAATTTTTTATATTTTATGTTGATTTATGTTTCAGTTTCATGTTAGGGTTAATTTGTTAGAGTTTTTGTTGATTTATGTTTTAGCTTCATATTTTAGTTTCATGTTGGTTTTATGTTTTGTAATATTTTCCTAATGTTTTGAAACATATGTAGTAAAACTAAATTAATTACTAAATAACATTTTCCTAATGTTTTGTAGCATTTTCTTAATGTAACATTTTCCTAATGTTTTGTATCATTTTCCTAAAGTTTTATAACACTTTCGTATTGTTTCGTAACATTTTCCTACTATTTTCTAATATTTTCCTATTGTTTTGAAACATTTGTAATAAAAAAAATTAATTAACTAAGTAACTAACATATAATCTTAACTAAAAAAACCTTAAATCTACATAAAACAATGTTTTATATTTTTTAAAATTAAAAATAACAAAATTAAAACAAAAAACATCAAATAATAGTGTAAATACATTATTTAACTAAAGAAAACTTAAAAACATTTAATAAAAAACAAACCAACCTATTTGCGGCTAAAGTACCCCTATTCCGCTCCGCAATTCTCGGAAGGCGCTCAGTGCAAATGAGTCACTCAAACCAAATTTCAGTGTATATATTATTTTTATGTTTTCCATCTGAAACTATTTTGACCGGACCTGTTTCGGCCAAAACACGTCTGCCACATCGATGCCACATGGCACTGCATGTGTGCCACGTATGTATGGCCGAACATGTTCTAGATGAAACTAGTCTGACCAAAGAAGGTCCGACCGAAACAACCAAAATGGTCCTCAAGTGTGACACAACTTCATACTTTTACCCGCTAACTCTACTGACTTGACCTAGTTAGACTCGACCGAGTCTAACATGGTCGAGTCCATGTACGCACCTTGAGGCACAGAATGATGCCTATGTGGCCTAGTCCCTTAGATATTTTAAATACCAAAAAATAACTTTGGTATTTAAAATCCAAAAATGATTGTGATATCCTAAGGGGACTTGACCCAATAGGACTTAGTCGATTTCAATTGGGCCAATTCTACCTAGGTGGCATACCATTTTGGTAGCCAAACCCCCAAAAAGTAAAAGTACATTTTTCTAGATCTTTGAACTACAATTCTAGACATATAAATTTTATATTGTTTTAATTACAAAATGTTGAACAAATTTTCTAAAAACTAAATGTAGGTATATTAAGTTTTGAGAAGTCGTTGATTCAGAAAATTAAAAAAAAATGCTAAATCAATTCATAAATTTTTTAAAATCATATACAACACTAGAGAAGAGAACGATCTTCAAAAATATGTAGTTTATTTAGTTTATGGTATAGTTTTATAGGGGAAAAGTGGTGGGAGATAAAAACTGTTGATTTCAGGTAAGTTTGACAATGAATACTTATAACGGGAAAATATACATCAAAAACACTTTTTTTTGCACTATCTATACATGTCATCTAAAACATATTCTAAAATTGGAGGAAAAAATATTTATTTACTATAATAATTTGGCGGGAAGTAAACCCCCTGATTTACAATATTTTTACGGAAACAAAAAGCTAGACCTAAAAATTTCAAAAAATATATTAATTTTTGTTCAAATTATTTTCAAAGAATTATATGCATAAAATTCATCCTATTGCACACATTTCATCAGGTAAATCATCTTCAAATTCTCAACAGAAATGTGACTTTTATGCCCTTGAAGTTTTACACTTTGGTGTTGTTAACCTTTTCCTTTGTAATAGGGAATCTTATTTTACCAATTTATTCTTTACTTAAGCTTACTTAGGTCAACAAATTTATTTGGTCAATGTATAATATTGAGTCCTATTTTCTTTCTGAAGTATCTTAGAGGATATTATTGATTTTTCAAGGCTCTAATTCCTCTAGGTTGAGACACTTGTTCTTAACCTTGTCCACTCTACATGTCTACTCTTTCCTTTATAAATAAATCCCTTTGTACATTTATGCTCATCTCATTTCAATACTATTATTATTTTGATTATTTGTCATCTAGATGATGTCTGGAGATTGGCTCCTCAGTAAAGGATTCCTATCCAAACAATGGAGAGAAAAGAACAAAAGTCGTTATATTTCTTCGCATTGACAACACTATGTTTGGTCTATTCTCAGGCGAAAATTTATTCTAAGATTTTATAAAAATTAGTATATTTCATGTTTTGTAAGAGCTTGTTTCAAGTGGAAGTATTTTATGAGACTTATTCTTTCTATGTCCAATTCTTATTCATTGTTTATTTGTTACATTCTTCATGATTTTATTTCATACTAAATTTAAGTTATAATAAATGTAGTTTCGTATATTTTAGTGAATGGATGGAACCCATTCTTGTGAGGCACTATGTTGTTCATCCATATGATTTATTGTATTTTGTTTATTTAAACCATCACACACTTGGAAATTTAAAAATATAGGAAGCAAAATAGAGATAATCGATAACTTAGGTATGATTGATTACTAATGGTAAAGATTTGTAAATTATTATGCATATATTTCTATAAAATTTATACTGAATTGTATAAGAAATTCCCTCCATTTTCATCAACTAATTTTTTTGTAGCTTTTCCTTTATCATATCAAGCTATTTTATTCATATGTTTGATATAGTAATACATTATAGCATCCAACTATAATGGATTCTCATGGCTATTATTAACTCATCTTGTAAGTATTGTGAGATATCTAGTGCATATAGATCCATTGTGAAATCACATCATGTTCTTTTCTTATCAAACTATAAGAGTTAGATTAGTATGACCCTTAAGACCTCTTTTCATAATTAAACTAACGTTAGTGAGAGAATTCTTTACTAATCATGACAAATGTAACAATTCTTAATTGTGATGCTTTTCTTTTCTAGTGGCTTTAATTATTTTTAACTATAGAGGTTAGTTCCATAACATGAGAGATATATTTTTTTTAAATTCTAGTTTTTATTATCAATATATATTTATATAAGAGTGTAAATACTCAAATATTGTTTAAGGCTTTACAGACTATGATAGATATGTCTTGAAATACCATTTTATAGATTATAAGTGAATATTAGGTTGCACATATTATAAATACTACATTATGAATATGATTAGATTTTTGAATTAATTAGATGTGGTCAATTCTTTAATTGCAAAATAATTTAGCCCATATTGCATAGAAGACTAGATATAAATACATTGTTCTGATTAAATCAAGCAGGTGTGGGATCAAACCCAACAATTAAAATAACATGAATTTAGAAAGACAACACAGAAAGAATTCACCAGTAGTGAATTTAAATAACTAACTAACTAGCAGGAATTCACAAGTAGTCTAAATACCATAAATACCAGTAACAAATACAAAACTAAAACCAAAGACTAGATCAAAAACCAACAATATACATGAAAACTAGGAGACCAAAAAAAAGACTAGCTGAGACAACACTTGACCAGAGGAGGGACCCACTTCCAATCCTCATTGAGTTTGTTCAGCTTATCTAGGAAGGAGTCATGTTTCGGAGGTCAAAAAAAGATAGCATCCCGAGAGGCCATGCTGAAAGGGTTCCAACTCAGTTACCCTAGAAACCCGAATACAAATATATTTTTAGATAATCAAGAATGCTAAAATAATTTGATATCAAGTTATAAAATTAGATACGATTATAGTAGCATTAAAGATCCTTTAAATTTTTGTGTTATAAGGATTTTAAGGATTCTAAAAAATCCTTTGAGATTGGAAATTTTGAAGTATGGAATGTGGAATATAATATTAATTAAGTATATAAAATTATACTCGTAAAATTCTATGTAATAAAATATTTATTATCTTACAAGTTATTTGTATGTATGTATGTAATATTTAGGCTAAATGTAAATATTAATCATGATTTCTAAAATTGTGACAAACTTCTCTCTACTTTGACTTACCTAGATTTAGGAAGTGAAATGCATTAAGAAGAATACATCCACATCTACTTATCTATGTACTATGTATTTACCTAAAATTTAAAACATGGATTTACTAAGCATGTCCATATGTTTTAAAACTACATACTAAAGCAAAAAGTATTTTGTTAACATTATTTTATAAAATTTAATTCTCTTTCACTTTTTTCTTGTACTTTTATTTTCAATTCAAGTCTAGCACTTAAGATTAACATATCTTTCAAACCCTAATGATTTTTTCCTTTCATAAAAGGAGATTGACTTTGTTTACTTTTAAATTATACTTTAATATGTACTATTTGATTAAATCACCTTTCTACTACTTTTCTCCTCTACGTTGTCATCTGGGGTACATATTGCATTCGGTTGTGCACCATTGGTGAATTAGTTTTGCCTCAATGAACCATTCCTAAGTCACTATTTTTTGTTATTAGAATATTTCTAATGTTTAAATATTTATTTATGAATTAAATAAATGATATAAATTACTTTTATGATTGGTTTAATTGATTTGGTCTTATAAGACTTCTTTTTTTGGAGCTTCACCAAATTTGTTTTTCGAAAATTTTTTAACCATAGTTTGTAATATATAATTCATCTATCATTTAATTTATTTTGAAATTAGTTTTTTAATTTACATATATTTTTATGAGATACTCTATTTGATATTTTATTATTATATTTTATTGTTTACAAATTTTAATTAATTGAAAAGACTATTAATATATAACTATAATTATATAATAAGTGTTAGTCATTACATATATTTATTTTTATTAATATTTATAATAAAATTAGAATTAAATTTATAATTATAATTGTGGCATTTGTTCTATATTATTATTCATATAGTTATTAATTGACGCTACATGTTATATTAAGTTTGTCTAGCGAACCATTTATTTATTTTCTTTAGTTTCCATTATCAAAACTAAAAATTTAAAAATAATAATAATCGTAGTAAATTTGTCATAGAATAAGTGAGGCTAACTTATCATCATCATAATTTCTGAATAACAATTTCATATTTATTAAGCTGATAGGCTTTCCTTCAACTGAGCTTGGTACCGTACGCTCATTTATTATCTCACGAAACCTGTCTCACGTATGAAACCTGCCTCACGTGTACCCTGTTTCCTTCAGTGGTTTTGATGAAACACAAAACCTGTGACGTTCGTCGATAGTACACACCTGCACAAACAGGTCATACCCAGATTTTTCCTGCCATGCTAGATACACTTCATAATCATGTGGATCAGCTTCCCAACTCCTTGATACCCGATTTGAGAGAACGTGTTGCTAACAATCAACAATCATTTCTACTTCGCGGTAAGTATATTCTATGGAAGAAACCAAATCCAACACAAAATTAACCGAAATTCAAAGCCACAAACCTGCTCCATGTGCTCCTGCGGGAAATAATACACGGGATCTCCCACCTGCGGAATGGTAACCAGCGGTCCATGATAGGCGTTCCATAGTTGCTCGTGCAGTGCATCCTCTCGCGCTACAGCCATGCGACCTGGGGCTTGACGTCAGCTACCTTGACAAGAATTAACCAACATAATGCAGAAAATAAGCATCCTCACACTCATTAGATGACAATGAAGGTGGACAATTATTATTCTGAAATGCATACGACATATTCATGCTATTGTCTACGTGGTATTGATACTATGAAAAAAATACGTGTTCAATAAAACATGGTGCTCACTACTGAACAACGATACAAGTAAATTATATTCCATGATAAAGCAACAAAACAAATGTCCCTCTCCCAGTAAATTCAGAACACATGGATAAGAAATTTAAGCTTTTTTTAATAGCTCAACCCCATATGAGAACCTTGCATCTTTCTCGGATCACCTTTTTCACTTGCTTTATTGCCATAGTTGTTTCTCCCCTCTGATACCCATTATCAGAGAGAATCTCAATCTGACCACGAGGGACATAGGCAATGTGAGCATAGCATCAGTTTCTGGCTCCATATCCTCAAGGCTTGTGATGGGAGCTTTATGTGACACGGTAGACCCTTCTTATGGGCTGCATTTCTCATAATGTTGGTTGCCCCTACTATTTTTTCCCCTGCTACAATCTCTTCTGCACATGGATTCATCCTTGTCCGTTTCTTCACAAGATTCTCAATTGCACCTTTTGTGTCATACCAGTTTGGATGAACTCAATGTTAAACACTAAAATTGTGGGTCGTGCAAATGGATTGGCAGGAGGATGGGAAAACATGGAAGGAGGAGAAACACAATTAGTGACGCCTCTGGTTTATGATGTGACTCACAAGTTCATAAGCTCCTCAAGGTTCACAATATGGTGTATTGCATTCTTCATCCCTTTGAGTGATGCTCAACCCGGGTCTATTCATTGCCATCTCTTTCGGAAGCCAAAAATATGAAACCAGTACTTGGATTTTCTTAGATACAACATAACACTATTGTGTTGCCAAGGCGGGGAGAAGGAATGGAAAAGATTAAAAACCTGGGTTGATTAATTCTAATGTTGCCACCTCTTACTTGCATGAAAAAACTAAACCTTTAATTTCCAAATGTTCAATGATGCTTTCCCTACAGACACGCTGATCTTGAGAACCCACCATCCCAAGACCCCGTTTTCTTACGCAATTATGCAGAGCTCGGAACAATGTCTTGAGGGAAGTGTGTTACCTTTAATGTAGCCAATAATGGATCTTAAAAATATTTAAATTAATACGAGTCTTAAAAAACATGCAACTTTACTCGAGGAAGAAGCAAATATAGAGCAACTAGTGAAAAGAGCTAAAATCTGATTGGTTGTTGACATTTACTTTAATCACCAGTTAATAAGACTAAAATATAGATTATACATATAATTTAATTATATATATTTTTAAAATATATATATATATATATATATATATATATATATATATAAAATCTTAGTAGAATAATTACATATATTTATTTATTTTATACTTAAAATAAGTTTTAATAAAACCAATTTGTAAGCCATGGTAAATGATTAATTTTTAATTTAAACTTATTTACTTGACAATACTAACTTTAAAAAATGTGATGTAGAAAATTATAACAATAAGAATAAGAATATATTACAAGTATAGTTCATAAGAGATTGTGTAGATGTATCAATATAGAGTACAAATAATACCAATTGAAATAAAAATGTTGATTTTCTCTTTAAAATTGACAATAAATAAATTTACACAATAGACAATGATTTAAAGAGCAAAGAAGAAGTAGGAAGAATAATTTCACAATTAAATATACTATTACAAAAATGAAGAATAACAAGTGTGAAATTCAACAACAACAAACAAAACATAGCTGAGTTCACCACAAGTATTTTTTCTAAAACATACATGAACACCAAAAAGCTTCAAGAATATATAGAAGGGATAAGATCTTATAGAGTTGAATTTCTGGCTTAGATTGTGTATGTTTTTAGCATCAACGTTTCTGATCACACTCCGTGATCCATCATCAGGATAAGATCTTGTCAAAATCTATATTCAACACTATATTATTTTAAAATGATTATGTATTTTTTATTATATATGTTTCTTCACATATTAGAAAAGTTTTGATTACAGTTTTTAATTTTTAGAATCCCTTTATAAAAATTATAACTTTAGATATGATATGGTTTGATTTTATTAGAGATTGTGAAAAGGAAAAAATTATCCATTATTTCTATTTTTGTTAGAAAATGATTTTATATAATTGTTAAATTTACTTTATTTATCATTTATTAATCAAATGTAATTAGAATTTCAATTCTATAGTAAACTTCCTTCACTTGCTTCACTTACTTTAGTGGTTACATGTCTCTTAAACATGCTCTTCTTATACTATTGAGTTTATGTGTTAAGTATGAAAATATAATCATGACATCATGATCATAATCATCATTTAACATTGTGAGTACATATTTTTCTTCAAAATATAAATGAAATGTAAAACTTACTATTATTATTGATTGTTTGACCATTAAATCAATATTTTTTTAAATCTTGGGAATTTCAACTTCAATACCCAATGAACCTTAGAGCTAACTCTAACCCTAATTCAATTATAACCCAAATTGAAGTTTAAAAATAAAAAAGATTAAAAATAATAGAAGTTAAAAGCTTTACATAAAAATTATGGTATAATTCATGGTATTATAAAAAACAATTATTATATTTATAAAATCATGAAAGAATGATTTTTCTAAGATCATTTTTAACATTATTTTAATATAATGAAATTTTAAAATATACTTTTTTTAAAACTAAATGTTGTAAAAGAAAAATAACTTTGAATTGTTTCTTATTTATTAAGAGAATACTATAGATAGTTTTATAATAATTCTAAAATAAAAAAATATTCTTTTTTTTTTTATATTGATTATAGAGATATCAACAAGAATTACAGTACAAAGAGGAACCAAGATTTTTTCAGCTCCGGAGGCATGCCTCACACGGAGAGAAAAAGAACCAAAAAACTGAGTATGCTAGACAAAATTACACCATTACACCATACAGAGTTTGAAATACATGAGAGCAGTAATAATTAAAAGAGGTTTAATGCAGCAAATCTTCAAACTGTTCCACCCATGCGGTCCATCCAAGTGGTCCTTCCATCCAAGCAATGTTTTTGTTGGCTTGGATTTGAGCTATCATTTTTATCTGATCATCAGTCGCATTCTTGTTCTTGGTGATTTCCTTGTGCAGCTTTTTCACCGTTTTGTTGAATAGAGCCATATTGTTCATGTGGTTACGGTAATCGTATCCGTCTTTCATTTCAAACACGAACATAGTGGAGTGTCCCATCTTGAGGAATCTGATAAGTTTCTTCCTCTTGATCATCATTGTGATACAAACTTGCGAGGAAATTTTCATAAGGGTGAGTTTTAAGAACAACTCACTAAGAGATCTATGTACACCTTGAAACCTTTCCTCATTCCTGCACTTCCATAGTTGCCACAAAATGATAGAAGAGATAATGAACCATAAAATATTAGAATCATTTTTAAGACCATGAATATACCCGGTCATTATTTCAAAAATATCAATGTACTTGGGATAAGTTATTCCACATAAAGCCCAAACCTTCTGTGCAAATTTACATTCAAAGAATATATGCCTACATGATTCAGGTCTATTACAAAGAGTACAGACATCATTAGGGACCAAGTATCTGCTGATAGGAAGCCTATTGATCAGCATAAGCCATTTGAAACATCTGATCTTGGGATCAATAGAGGATTTCCAGATTCTA
>MU223980.1:260414-274161 GCA_018584345.1 Thuja plicata | reverse complement strand
TATATATATATATATATATATATATTCACTACATGAAACTTGTAAACTAAAACTATTTATTTCTATTTTATGAGTTATAATTGAAGGTTTAGGGTTAAAATTAGATTCGCACTACTTCATTTATTTTCATTATATATTAATTTTGAATTATTATAATTATAATTTGAAGTTTTCCAAAAAAAATTAAAAAAATTGGACCATTAAACCTTAGGAACTCCAACGTTAACACCAATTGAACCCTAGAACTAACTCTAACCCAAGGTTTATGAAAGAATTACATTCATTTATGATAACAATCACACCACCATAATTAGTCAAACAATTAAATAACAAATTTAATATTTCATTTATATTTTAAATAATAAATACTTATATGATAAATGATGCTTTTGAAAATTAAATGATTTCCTATTTTAAACCAAATCTTTCAACATTAAAAATTATTAATCCATATGGTCATCACCAATGCCAAATCGCCTTAGAAAAATATGTATTCACAATGTTAAATGATGATTATGACCAAGGACGGGGCAGCTGAACATGAGGTTCATATTCATTTACATTTTCCATTCAAACACCTATCGACAGTTCCCTTGCACCTTCTATCGGTGCAAGTGCTAGTTAGTAGAAGTGTTGAAGTGGTTCAACCATACGGAGTGGCTTAACTACGTGACCATGCAATCATCCTGATATGAGTAGTCTCCAAGATTCCAGCATACGTAGCTTCGTTATTATTTACCTAAAGAAAGATTGAGCGTACTACCATCGTTTACTTAGCTGATATATGGTATGAGACGATCCCATGATTAATAATCATTGTTTATTTTTATTTTATTTTGAAGTCCAACATATTCACAAGATTTTCTTGGTCAAATACATGACCACTTACTATATTTTTACTTTCTTCGAGGAATCTACAAATTCAACATCAAAGAAAACATTCGAATTTATATATCATTCGACATAACAATTCTATACCAGACTAATCTACAGGTTATACATTCTTGTACTCTCTACGATTAAAATTTTATTCAACGCACATAATCAATTTTTGGTATATAATTAATCAGTCCATGTCAATTACGGTGTTCTACCTTGTGCAGAAATTTGTTTCTCCACAAGAAAATTTAGCTTGAAGTTGCCAAAAGTTTTGTCCTCACGCCTATGCTATACATTCTCACAAGTGCAATACTATTTTTGTATTGCGTCCTTAAATGACCAACAATCATCTTGGACAACAAAACTACCATATCAGAAAATCTATCTCAACTCTATATTTTGCACAAATCAACATGTTTTTTCGATTTTACACTAGCTAGAAAAATTGCACCCACTTACATGTCCAAGCTGAAAGATTTGAGAAAGAGGATATTATGCAAAGATAAATCTTGATTTATACCTGAAAATTTCTCATATATTTTTATAATAAATAACATCATACCTAAAATAAACAATGCATGCGTACTATTTATAACTGTTTGTTACATCTCTCTATAGAGAGAGAAAGTTATAATCTGACCCATACTTTAAGAAAATATACAATGAGTGAAAATAAAAAGGAACCATATAATAAGCTGCGAGTGAGAGATGTTGCACATTCCATCTACCCAAAACAAGGTTCTACTTATGTTTTCAATATCTATATTTCTCGTGCAATCTATACGGATACAAGAGCATAAAATTTCTCACAAAAAAATACTTTCACTGGAAACAAGAAATTAAAATAGTCGTGCCACATAAAAATACATACACTCTGAAAAAGAAATTATATAGTCAAGCTACACAAAATGGGGCCTTCAATCTTTTGTATCAAATACTACAAAATTGCCATGTAGTTAGAGCATGTGAACTAGCAGAAACAAATGGTTTTGAAAGTTTCGGTTAGAGCAGCTCCAGAGCATTTCATCCTTCTATGAAAACAAGTGCCATAAATCTCATAAATGCTAAGAAAGTGTTCTGTGCCTCACAGAGTTCCCCCAAACTCTTTAGCAAATAAATTTCCATTTCAGAAAAAAAAGTTTTCCTGAAGCAGTTGGGAGAACTCAGAGAGACCAGAACAGATGTATTTTTTTTATTGTTTGTATGCCACATTTTTTTTATTGTTTGTATGCCACTAAAACTAATACAAAGATAGAAGATTTATAGACGTTCAAAAAGTCTAACCATTAGATACACTGAATTTGGACCATTTTCTGCAACGCATCCCAATAACACTCTCTTTCAATCAAACTTTCAACCTTTCTTTAAGATATTCCAAATGTATGGCTCAAAATTGTTGTTTTTCTTTGGCAGAATAGACGTCTGCAATGAAAGGTCATCTGTTTTGATGAATCTTCAATAAATAATTTCTAGATATTTTCAAATTGCATGTTCGAGAAGAATATGTTTCATCACATTCATCTACATTTATGTACCAAATGAACTCCCTTCTAAATAAGAGATGTTTAACCGTTTTAATTGTAAGGTTTCAAAATTGAGACTTATTCCTCGAAAGATTCTTGAATGGCTCCTAACGCAAAGGTTTCTCACCGTTTAGGTGAAGAGAATACATTGTAATAGAGACAGTTTTTCGATAATTTAATTTTTTTCATAGATTATTATATAATTTTGAAAAATAAAAATTAAGAATAATGAGAGTATTTATTTGATATTAGTAGTGAATAGGTAATTTTTTTATATTCTGATTATGTTTGTTAGATTCTAATTAGCAGTTAATTTCATATTTTTTATTAAATTGTGTTCAGTTTTAAATAGGGTTTAAATCTTATTATAATAAGAAAATAGTAAAAATAAGAAGTGTAGCAAACAAATTATCTAAATAAAATTATCAATCAAATCTTACGAATACTTTATCTAAACCTATGTCTTTATATTTTGACAAAGAGAATTCAACTTGTATTTAAAATGACCACAATACAATAAATCAAACTCTAAATAATGTTACAATTCTATTAAATATATCTATCTAGAATTAACCCTTCTTTGATGTTTTAAGTCAAGACCATAACCAATTCTAAAATTTCTTAACTATGTTTTCAAATAGACAGTATTTGTAATAGCAATAATATTTATAAAACACATTAGTATACAAACTTTGATGATTTATTTGATAAACCTCATCCAACCCTGCTTATCATTAAATAGTAAAAATCTTCATATATTGTAAGAGGAAAGGAAGATTGGAAGGAAATGAAATGTTAAACATATCAATTTTTCTTTGAGGAGAAATATTTTATAGAGATAACATTAATTAATCTAAACCCAAAAATGATAATTTTTACAAAATATCGAATATCTCTGTTTAAAATAATTTTCTATCGAACTCGTGTTAAGTGGGCCTCCCACCTAGGCTTTTGTAAGATGACCCAACATTGGTGGTCCACACCAATCAAAGGCGCGGCCATGTCTAGGGTTGCTTCAAAGCTTGAGCTTATCAGAGGTGCGGTTAAAGGTTGGAACAAATTCACCTTTGGAGACATCTTCCACACTAAGAAGGTGTTAAATGAGAAACTTGATGCTCTCCAAAGGAAAATGGCAGGGGGTGATCTGTCGGGTGACCTGCACTTGAAGGAAGAAAATATTAGGAGTACCTAGAAGGAGACATTGGCCAATGAAGAAGTTTTCTTGAAACAAAGATCTCGGGTCTTATGGCTGAAGGAGGAGGATCGTAACACTGCTTTTTTTCATCAATCGACATGTAAGCACAAAAAAAGGAATTCAATAACCACACTTAGGAATTCAGGGGGGGCAGGAAATCTCAAACCCTATTCTGCTTGGAGGTCTAGCCACTGATTATTTCTCAAGAGCTTTTCACCAATACTTCTTCTGGGAACTTTTGATAGCCTCCACGACCATATCATTTCTCAACTACCCAGGGCTATCATGACTGATGGCAATAACATGAACTTGTCTAGGGTGACAGATGAGAAGGTTTGAAGGGTTGTCTTCTCTATGGGATCCTACAAAGCCCCTAGTCTGGACGGGTTTCCCCATGCCTTTTCCAATAATATTGGGACATTGTTGGTTATGATGTCATTCGTGCTGCCCGAGATTTAATCATAAGTAAAAGAAACTCCTTAAGAAACTTAATGACACTTATACTGTGTTGGTCCCCAAATGTGCAGAGCCCAAAATCATGGAGGACTTCAGACATATTAGCCTCTGCAATACTCTATATAAAGTCTTCTCCAAAATTATGGTTAGTCAAATCAAACCTCTGCTTGACAAAATTCTCAGCCCCAATCAGAAAGGATTTGTCCCTGTTTCACAAACTATGGATGCTGCCATCAATACTCATGAAATTATTCACTCCATTGGCCATAGTAGAGTCGCTGGGATGGCCCTCAAGATGGATTTTTCCAAAGCCTATGATAAAGTCAATTGTACTTTCCTCTATGAAATCTTGTCTACTTTTGGTTTCTCAGTGCAATTTATCAATCTCATTAACATTTTCTTGGAGACTGTGAGATTCTTAGTGTTATTTAATGGTAAACCCGGTGCTAAATTTCACCTAGGAAAAGGTCTCTGCCAAGGGGACCCCTATCTCCATACCTCTTTACCCTTCTTGAGGAGGTTCTTGGCCGTAATATGATGGAGATGGCCCATTCTAGAGTGATTACAGTGATCAAGCCGGCCACTACTCTGCAACCTGCGATCCTGCAACAATTCGTTGATGACACCTTCTTCTTTGGGGCCTCCTCGGTTAAGGAACCTAAAATGTGGAAGCGGTTGCTAGAAAATTACGCTACCACTTCGAGTCAGCATATCAACCATCACAAAAGCCACATGTTCTTCTTCAAGACTGAGGACCTCGTTCAGAAAAAAAATATCAAAGATTCTTCAATGCCAGGCTGACAAACTTCCTACTACCTATCTTGGCCTTCCGTTGACTGTCAAAGATGTGAAGAATGAATTCTATAATTTATACTTGAAAGGACCCAAAGGAAACTAGCGGGCTAGAAAGGTAAACTCCTCAGTAATGTTGGTAAGCTTCAACTCCTTGCTACTCCCTGCAAGGTATTCCAGTTTATTGTTTGTCTATATTTCAAAATCTCTGGTTTCATGGCTGACAAGCTTGAAAAAATTCAACGTACCTTCCTTTGGTCAGGGTTTGAGGAAAAGAAATGCCTCCCGTTGGTCTCTTGGGATAAATTTTGTCTCCCCAAAGCTCTGGGGGGCTTGGGTTTAAGGAAAAATTACAGCCTTAATAGAGCTCTGCTTTGTAAAATGGCTTGGACCATGGTGTGGGGAACTATTGATTAGTGTAGAATCATGGAAGCTAAGTATCTAGATGTGGGATGCTACTGCAAACTCTTCATGGTGCAGGGCCACCCGAGGGGCTCCAAAATCTGGAACAGTATCCTCAAATGCAGAAGTATATTAGAAAAGGGGACCATCTGGTTGTTGGGTAATGGTTTGGATATCAAATTCTAGGATGACCCCTAGCTGCTAGACACCATCTTGGGGAACTCTCACTTCTCCTAGCTGAGGAACATTTGACCCTTGTTGTTGGGCCGCTGGTCTCCAACTTTATCTCTAATGGCAAGTGGATTGACCTCCTCGCTCATCTTAACGACCCTGGCAACTAAACTCAATGATTTGTTGCTTTCAGTCAGCATCAATATCATAGACGGGCCTGATAAATTACTTTGGAGACACACTCAACATGGCGGGTTCTCTGTCAAATTGGCCTATAGTCTTCTTACCAATGACAATGCTGACATTTCTTTTTGGAAGAAGGTTTGGCAGCCATAGTTATTTTCTAAAGTTAAATTTGTTTAGTGGACAATTCTCCATGGGAAAGTCCTCACTCTTTAAAATCTTGTCAAAAGATGGTTTAACCTTGCTAATAGATGTTGCCTATGTAGGAAAGCTGAGGAAAGCTCTATCCATATCATGATTCACTATGAGTTCGCAGTTCAGATCTGGCAGGAGATCCTCTCTAGACTCAACCTTCCATGTGCTTTAAATCACAGCATCTGGGATATGCTTCTTGAATGGCACTCACCCTCACAACACCCACTGATAAATCTCTTATGCAACCAAATTCCCCTACATTCTGCTAGGTAATTTGGAAGGAACGCAATAACAGGATATTCAGAGATACTGAGCTCGCTACAAAGGATTTTTTTTTATCTTGGCTATAAACTATTAAAGGAAAACCTGATGGTGGGATGCTGGAAAAGCCCTATTTTCCCTCCTACTGACTTTGACTAGAAGTTTGCTAAGAATTCAGGATTGGGCAAGGGGTTTTCCATATTTGAAAACTCTAAACTAAGAGCCAGGAAGGTGACTATTTGGGTCCCCCCTCAGGCCTACTGGCACAAACTTAACTTTGATGGGTCTACTCGGGGAGGGCTTCAAGTAGGAGGGGGAATCATACGGGACCACCAGGGGAGAATGGTGGCCACTTATGCTGGTCCCCTTGTTGACCACTTGGTTAATCAGGCAAAGGTTATGGCGCTCTTATGGGGATTGAATTTCTCCCTTAAATTGGGTTGTTCCATGATTGAGGTCGAGGGGGATTCAAAGATTATTGTTGATGCTGGTGGTGGTTTTTCTATAGCCAAGTGTAGATTTGACCCTATCGTATCAGATATAAGGGGTTTTCTTGGTCGCTTTAGTGAGACCACCATAAATCAAATTTATAGGGAATGAAATTCAGTTGCTGATTCTATAGCGATGGCAGGTCTATAGATGGATGGCTTACGATGTTGGCATGATACTACCTAGCTGCCCAAAATACTCAGGACTTGCTTATGCAGGAAATGAGTGGTGCCAACAACAACAACAACAACCAAAATGTTTAAAAATAAAAGTATGATTCAGGCGCTAAAAGGTGGACCTCAAAGAAATATCCATTATAGCTTGATTGTTTGTCACATTTAGAAATGCCATGTGGCATTTGAATGTAGGCTCCCCAATTATTTTTGGTAGTGGACGTGGCCTGCTTGCATCACTCCCTCCATAAAGTGTCATTATGTCTTTAAGTGGCATTAGATACATTTGCAATTTAAGGGTATTAATAAAAGATACGATGAATATTTCTTTGATGGTGATTACTGGTTATAGCGCCACCCCATTTATTAACCCTGGTGGCACCCTTGGCGGTGTTTTTTGTGCCTAAAGGCAATTATTACTGCAATTTTTGTATGCAGAATGGTAGATGTTTAAGGCCAAGTTATTACCTCATTTTTGCAATTTCACGCGATGGCTCTACTTTTTTTTCATGCTTTGGTTTATGGTGGTATTGTGCTTTGAAGGGTTTCTGCTCCTGTTGGGTGTTGTTTTTCTGGGTGTGGGTTGTGTCTAAAAACTCTACTAATATGGGAGGGGATCATCATAGGATTGAACCAGATAAGATTGAGGAGGAGTTCCCCTCAGACATGATGGTGAGTTATTTCTGTAAGGAAGGAGGGATTCTGCCCTTCATGAAATGCTTGGCTGGGCACGCTGAAATGATTTCTCGACAGTTTTCCAAAATATGGAATGAAAGAAGGGTCACCATTAATGGTGTCACATTTGAGTTCAATGAGGAGGTTATTGGTAAAGCCACGGGAATGGCCACCATGGGCAGGAAGTGGAAGAAAACCACCAAAACCCAAGGTAAAACAGAGTTTGACCAATTTTTTGTAAATAACAACAAATAGGTGTCTAAAAATGGTGGTTATAACACGGCTGACCTTCCAGAGTTTTGGCTGAAGATGTGCAAGCTAGTGATGAAATATTTCACTTTGGAGGGTCAGTTTGGTACGTTCTACAATTACCACCTCCCTTTTCTTAATCATCTTAGGCATAAGCTGTTAATTTCCATGCCATTTTATCTTCTTCATTCCTTGGAAAATAGTGTGGCCACCATGAATGATGCAATCTCTCTTGGTAAAAAACCTATTTACCTTCACGAGGGGCTTATCTTCAGAATTTACCACTTCCACGGTTCTCTCTACACCCCACCCATTGTGGAAATTACCAAAATTTCCCAGAAAAATATGTCACCCTTGGTCTCCCTCAACTAGGGCATTCCCTCACCTTCTAGTTCTAGCGAAGGCTCTACCCCTACTGCATGCCCTATTTCTTCTGAAATCTACCCTACCCCTCCTTCATGCGTGGGCTGCAAGCATGACCTAACCCTGGCTGACTCTCCCCAGACTTCCAAAAAATATAATAAAATTTACATCAACTTGGAGTGCCCCAAGAATGTTGACCCCCAACCCACTAGCACCTGTCAGTCCTCTTGGCTTGCCAAGGAGAAAGTGAAATGGGCTATGAAGGAGTTATTCGATAAAGAGGATATCTTAGTTGAGTCTCCCAGTAGGGATGATAACCAGACTAATACTGAGCATGAAGTGGAAAAAATGCTAACCAAGACACTATGGCTGAAGTGGGAAAGGAGGATTTTGCCCCCGACATTATGACAAAAAACCCCAAAAGTGTTGTGGGTACTGGTCTTGTTGGTAAAATCAAGTTCCAAATTGTCAATCTAGAGAACACGGTAGCTAAATTGAATGAGGACTTGGCCAACACAAACAGAAGTTTGGTGGATGTCAACAAATTCACTCTCAAGGTTATGCACACCTCTTCCACTACCCTATGTTTATGGAATGACAAGGCCTATGCTGGGATGAAATCTGTTAAAGGAAACAGGGAACTCTTCAAATTTCTCAACGAGGAGTGGGCGGACCTGATGCTGTCGAAGCACTTATGGGATGGCAAAGGATCGAGCTGATGGTGAATTGTGGGTTGGGGTGTTGTTACACTGCAGACCCCAAGCCCTATATTTGGGCCAGTTCTTTTAATTCAAGTTTTAAGCTTAGGAATTTATTTTTCTTAAATAGCCCTACGTGGCTTCTTTTTTTTTTTTGGCTGATGAACTTTGATACTCTTTGTATGTGGGAAACCTCTTGCTACTAGTTTAGCTTTATATTTTGGTTTTTGATAGAGGTAGATGATGGTTTACTTCTTTATTTCTGCTAACTTTACTAATTTAATATGTCGTTAAGTTTGTTCTGTCAGCAACTTATGTACCTCAGGTTAGCACCCTCTTGTTATTGCTTATATCAAAAAAATAATATTGACTACACTATTATATATAAACAACACCACATGATTTCATATTATCAATTGTGTTGGATATAATATATGCTTTGCCAAAAATAATTTTCTATTGAACTCGTTTTAACATAATGTTGACTAGACAATTATATATCAACAATGCCACATTATTTCATATTATAAATTGTGTTGGATATAATATATTCTTTGCCAACATCTATATAAATTAGTAAGTACCATATATACTCATATAATACATTGTATTGAGTTTCTCTTAAAATAAAACATTTATATCTTATTTTTTTGGACTTTTAACCAAATATAATACTTTTAAATCACTTTCGTAAGTGCTATCTTAAAATATATAGTCTAAAATAAAATAATAGTCTTTTCATATTGCATTTAAGATTTCTTTTGTGTATAGAATTAAATATAATAAATGTTTGTAATGGTTAATTTTAGGGAGTTGATTGTCATGAATTATCATATTCTTGTATTTTTTTAGAAGAAGATCATTAGTTTAAGGGATAATTTGATTAGGACTTGTATTTCTAGTCTATTTATTTTTAAAATTTTCTAATATGATAATATATCTTTTATTCGATTCGTAAATATTTAAAAAAATTTAATATACCAAAAATAAACAGAGAAATTGAGTTCAAATTAGAAAAAAACTTTTATATGACACATGGTAAACAATTTAATATTATTTTACTGTTACATATTTGTTAGGAATAAGGTGTCTGAACCTTGGATAATTCCTATTCTTATTAATTGTTTTGTAAAATGTATTTTCTTGCAAATAATGTAATTAAGTGTGAGTGTACATGTCTAGTTGGCATATTGATGTGTCTCTCCACTTGATGTGTCGGCATCTTGAATGGTGTGTAAGGAGATCATGGCTGAAACGGTTATGACGGATTCCTATGACACATAAGAGCTATTTCTAGCAGATTTCAATGACAGGTGAAGACATGCAAGACATGTGGCAATTGATAAAAGTTGAGTACTTTACACTCTTCCAAAAAATTTTAGGGTTCCTATTTTCTCAGAGAATGGTAAAACCCTAATGCGGCTATCTTTGGAAGTTTCCCTAAAAAGGAAAGCGCATGATATAAGCATTTTTAGGGTTATAGAAAAGGATACGAAAAAGAGTGTATTGTTGGTATAATCTGGTGCTACTAGATTTGTCTATGTGTGTTGATTGTCTCCTGAAAGAACTTGCATTGCAAGTGTGTTGTAACCGTTGTGTTGAAGATAATACATTGTGCAGGTTTTGGAGTGCTGGGGTTTTTTACCGAAAGGTTTTTCCTAGGGTAAATCATTGTGTCATTCTCTTTTTTCTGTATGCATGGTATGTGGCTACAATATCATTGTTAAAGTAGTTAACGAATCTGAAATTGTAAGGATTTGAAAGAATTTGCACAATACTTTCCTATAGAGATTAGTGTAGGAAGTTGTTTTCGCACCTGAGTTTCCTTACAATATTTTATATCAAGAATTTTAAAGGAGATTCGTAGAATATTAATTTTCTTTTTTTTATACTTTATATGCAAGTATACTATATTGGTTTCAAATTCCATTAAAATTTATTAAAAATATCCAGTTTACAATGTTTGTACTTATATAAAAATTTTGTTATTATGGCCAAATGAAATATTGAAGTAAAGTTTAGTCATCAAAATGCAATATGCATATGAACATTCATGATTATTTTATGTAGTTTCGTTAGGAAATATAATATTTTATTCATATTTATACCAATACTATGTTTTTATCAAAACAAGTGGGGAACAGCCCCAACCTTAAATACATAAGAAACAAAAACAATCAAAATAGGTTAGGAGAGAAATCTAGAAATCATCACAAGAAACCATCATAGACTAAGACCAGCTTTGGAAGTATTGAGAACCTTTACAATAAAATGCTAGCTACAATTAGACAACAATGAACAACCTAAATAAAAGATAGAACAAATGAAAAAATAGATAAATAAATAGATAACTATACACAAGATCAAATAGACCAAAATAAAGCAAAATTACAAAATAAACAATTAATCAACCCATGGAGGTGGTTTTAAAAATTTCTCCAAGATAGTTTTTATTCAATATATCTTGATTTAAATCCCTTAATCTAATTTAAAGAAACCAATCGATAACATAATGGTATTTAATTATTTCAAACTTAAAAAAGTTCAATGACATCCATTCTCATGCTCGTTATATAGTAGTTGTAAAGGCCATCTTTGAATGTTATAGTATTGAGTGATATATCAATATTCCAACAATATTTATTGCATTAATATTTTAATCATTTTTAATTTCTTCAATGATTTGAGAAGAGGGAACCTTGTGGGTCATAAAAAAAAATCAATATTATCCATTTCTACATATTTGGTAGGAAAAGAATTCCCCTAACCATCCATCTTACATCATAATTTCCCTGATTAAATGTTATAATATTATTTTAAACAATCTTTCTCCTATGTTACATTATAAAAAATCCTATGTTACATTATAAAAAAAATGATTATTAGAAAATAATTATATTCTTAAAAGCATACATACATACGTATAGACTCACACACACACACACACACACACACACACACACACACTGATAGCACATTAAAATTACTATGGCTCTTAGAATACTGATCAAATATGTATCAATACATTTTTACGTTGATAAATATAAATTAGGTAAGGATACTTATGATCTTTATCAATTGTATGAAAACGTTTATGATATTAAGGGGAACAAGATGGATAATCTTCTCACGAATTTAGATGCTAATTTTTTGATATAATCCAAGACTATGTAACTAAGGAAAATGAGATAAGAGAACAACTTAAAGATTATGGCATTGTTAAGAGTTATGCATAGTTCATCTTTAAATTGTTGGGAAATTTTTCTGTAAAGTATTCAAATCTTATTTAAATTTTCTAAACTCCTCATTTCACAATGGAGAGTTAATATACTACATAATTTAGTAATTTCATAGGTATGTTAATGCTTGACAAATCAAACTTGATCAAAATGGGATTTTTTAAGTCATCTAAGTGACATTTAATTATTGATGGTCATGAGAAATTATCAAACAAGAAGTTGAAAAAATCAAATCTAAAGTTACACAAGGATAAGCATAATATTTCTCTCCTTGGAAATGAGATTATACATCCTCTTCTAAGGAGAAATGGCCTAAGATGGAGATCCTTACTTGTACATATTGTAAAAAGATTGGACATGAAGAACATAATTTTTAGAAGAATAATCTTGATGAATTGAACCATGTCCTTGAGAATAATTAAATCAATTTACCTTCAAGATTGTCTACATTATCTTCTTCTATAATAAATACAAAATTTGATAAGGAAAATAGTCACACTTTTGGGACAAGTAAAAGAGGAAAATATTTATGTGCTACTATAGGTCATGGTTTAGGGAGATGCCTTCTACATCTAGATGCTTCTCCTAATTTGGAATATTTTTATGTCTATGTTCTCTTCATTTGAGCATTGCAACATGCCATCAATTTTGGTGGGAAATCGAACATAATGAATTTTATTGGGAAAAGATCCATTGATATTGGTAATGAAACCTTCAATTATCTTTTGTTTGTACTTCTCCTGACAAATAATCTTGTTTCCATCTATCAAATCACTCATGCTGTAATAAGGGAGACTGTGGAGTTCACTCCTAATTTAGTTATCATTAGAGACTTGGAGAGTGGAGCTATTTTCTTTTACTAGGATGGTGTGTTATACAACGTGTTAATCCTAATTTTTAAAGTTTGTTCCTATTGATGCATGGGATTATTTAGATGATGATCATACTTCTAGGGCGGGTTCCAATCTTGACGATGAATTTTTCTACTTGAAGTTGGGTAAATTCAGATATGATCTATTTTTTGAGAATTGAATTGTATCTCCTCCTAGTAAGACCACATCTATTGTTGGTCCTTATAATTCTTGTGTTGCTAAAACTTTTGCTTCTTGTAATTCAATGCAGTAGGATATGCATTATCTTAAATATTTGGACAAATAGTGACAGGTTTTTTATGGTGATCTTAAATATTTTGAAGACATCATTGATGATATTCATCTTCTCTATGATGGAGATGATCCTTCTTAAATTTTTGCAGGCGAACACTTTGACCCTCTTCTTCATTTTTGAAATGATCATCCTAGATGATTTGTCTTTAGTGTGGATATTCTTAACCACTATTTGGAGGAGGTATATTTATATGTAGGAGAGACACTTGAGTGTTTGGTCATGTTCTAAATTAATATTTACTAGATCTCATATATTCCTTTCTAACAGTGTGGCCTATGACACCTAATTTGAAGAATGAAAATTTTAGCATTGACATGGAGACACTTGAGTAGTTTGCAGAGACTGCATCTATCTTGACATTTATTCCTACATATTACTTTCAAGATTTGGTTTTGTTTCTTCATAAGGGGATGTGAGTACCTTCTACATTTGATTATACACATAGATTGGAGCATCTACCACCGAAGTACCTTCCACATTTAGGGGTCGTACTTTCTCTTTCCTCTTTTCTCTTATGTGAGGGAATTTTTCCTCACATGGGTTTTGGTCCACCTCATTTATTATTATTATTATTATTATATATATATATGTATATATATATATGTATATATATATATATATATATATGTATATATGC
>MU223980.1:213121-252917 GCA_018584345.1 Thuja plicata | reverse complement strand
ATACATAATCTAACATATTAATATATAATATATAAAATAATATATGATATATATAATGTAACATTTAATATTAATATATATTATATAATATTTAATATAAAATATATATTATATAATATTTAATATAAAATATATATTATATAATATTTAATATATATAGATATTATATAATATTTAATATATATAGACATTATATAATATTTAATATATATAATACATAATCTAATATATAATTTTTGATATATAATATATCATATGAAGGAGGGAGAAAGGGGAGGGAAATTTTAAAAATTAAAATTTTGCCATCATTTTTGGGTACCCGAAAATATCAGGTACCTGATTAGGCTTGGTATTGCTTTGTACACCAAACCTACATAGTCAACTCTAAAAATGTCACAAAAACGTATTTTTCCCCTATTTCCCTGAGTTCCAGACTTCGACCATGTAGCTGACGACTTTTTTTTCATCTGAATTTGATGAAACGAAAAGGGTATCTTAAGGAGATTATCAGCTTTCTATTGATATAATTGTTGTCAAATTTTGAATTTGATAAGTAATTATTAGTTATTTTCTAATTGAGTTACCTCTAAAGTGTTGATTTATACACTGATTGAAAAACAACTATAACTTTCATACCGTATAACATTTTTGAAATCTGAAAAATGCGTCACATTCTATGCTTCATCTACTATAAGGGAAAAAAAATTATTTTTTAATTTTTTAAAATTTTCAATGAGTTAAGGTGGTCAGACACGAGAGTTTTTTTTTTTTGAAAATGTTGTAGCAAAAAATTCATAATTAATTATTTTTTGGAATAAAATTACACAAAAATATGCGTCACATCCGGGAATGAGTCTACTACTTATATATAAAATCTTATAAAAAATATTATCATTTGATTATGATTAAGGTGGTCAGGCATACACCTACTTCTTATTTTTTTCCTGAAATTTTTGTACTGCTGCATTGAAATCTATACTTTTCACCAATCATATTTAATTTTTTTCAGAAAAGGCCTAGTAGTTTAGAAACTACATTCAATTTCCTACAAATTCTATTCTTACAACTTTTTGATATTAGGTTGATAGCTAGTTCAAATTTTCACGTCAAGTTGACTAACCCTGATTTTGCTGATTTTTCATTGCCACTTAAGGGCATAGTTTGGCCCCTCATGATCTTGCACATACCCTAAATGTTTCTTTTAAATTTGGACACCTTCCATGTCATAATGTGTTCTCTTGTATAATAAAAAATATATGGAAACTAATTCTTAAAACTCAAATGCTAATCTTATTTTCATTATTCTTCAAACATAAAGTTATTCAAGTAATTAAAACATGATTATGGTAAAATATTAGATTAGAATATCCTTTATAATCTCAACTTGTTTTCCTAACACATAATCTCTATTCATAGTGAAGATCATTCTATCTTTTATTTTATTTTCCAATCTATCGCATTAAAAAATGTGATCTAAACTCCTTTGACATCGAATAAACCATATCGATTTTCACTAAAGTAACCACTAGAGTCTTTTTTTTTGTAATAAAAATTCTAATGCATTGTGGAATTTAACATTCTAAGCATATTGTTACTACCATAAAATATTCACTTAAGAGCTCATCAAGGTTGAAAATAATTCTCCATATTTTTGATTAAGTAAAACATGTTTTACAGGGTTCCTGAAACCTGAAACAGAGGAAAGTAATAACACAGTAGAAGCATAAAAAAAGAGTGAGTTCTAAGATAGGACAGGGCATGAAGGGCCAGAACAAAAAGAAAGCTAGACTTCTAATAAGCAGAAATAAACAGGATCGGCAAGTAAAGCCAGGGAACCTCAGGATAGGTCCACCATGATTTTGGCCGCCTTGACCTCCTTCAACTCCATACTGGCAGCTGAATTTTTGATATCTTGGATCACCATCTCCAGATCCTTGTCTTTGATGTTCTTTATCTTGGGTTGGGTTTTCTTTCTAGACCCCTAATCAATGTTTTTCCCTGTCTCAGTATCCTTACTAACAGTGCCTTTCCCAACCAGTTTCTCCTCCAGCTTATCAATCTATGCATTAGTTTGTTCTCTGGTCTTTTTGAGAGTGTTATAGCTTTGATTAGCTATTTTCTTAGGGGTAGTTTCAACCCTTGTCATGCTTTCCTCCAGCTTTTGGATGTGGGTGCACAGGTTTCTTACTTCCTCCATTTCATTGTTCATGTTTACCATGTTAGTGCCTTTTACCCTATTTTTGAGGTCTTCCACCTCGTGATAGAGCCACTTGATAGTCCTATAGCTGTCGAGCATGCTGTTTCTTGAATTTTTTAATAGGTCCATATAAAATTCCCTTGTGTTGTCACTGAGCATAATGAGAGAGGGGTCAATGAGCTCATTTAACTTAATGCTTCCGCTATCTTCCACCAGAATTTTGGGATTTATGATCTCTTTGGTTATCCCCATTTTAGCCATCTTTGTGTTGAAGTCTCTCCACCCTATGATATTTCCCTCATCTGCCATGTAACATCAAAAATCCTTTTCCTATTCCATCCTAGCCTCGGTCTGGTTCTGCATTAAAGGGTTTTTGTCCCAAACAGGGGAAGTGCTTTGAAAAATTGTCTTCCGGGTATGACTTGTTAGCACTCTCTTCCCTTTCCTTATTCTTCTTTTTTGGGAGATTCCCAGAATTGGGGAACTTTCTCTTTTCATTTTTCCTACCAGTGAGAAGCTTCTCACTGTCAGATTTCATGTCATCCTCATTGTATTCCTCTTCAGAAGAAATAATCATAGTGCTCTCTTTTTTTGGGGTTACCATGGTCTCTTTTTTAACTTTCACCTGGGCACTCTTTTTCTTCTTTAAGGATGAACCTTGTATGGTCTTTTTATTCTCATAATCTTCATCGTCCTCTCAATGCAAGCCCATGCTATCCTCAATGTCCAAGGGGATGTAATCCAAGCCTGAAACCTCCATTTCCTCTTTCTGGTTCACCTCTTTACCCATAATCTGGGCTTTAAGGTAATCATAGATGAGCACTAAAAGACCTTCATGCAGAGTGGGGTTAGCTATGTATTTTTCTCTATAGCCATTGAAATTATCATTAATGTAAGCATAAAGGTAAAAAGGGATATAAATCAACATGCCATGGCAAAAATGGTTCAAAATCATGAAGTGGTGAGTGCGAATTCTATCAAACCTGGCATCTAGGGTTATGTAATAGATGATGGCTTAGAGCACAAACTGCCACAGCATTTTCAGCACATCAGGCAAGTAATGGGTGCCAAATTTTGTCAGCTCTTCCTTTTCTTCATCGTCTCTTATGAAGTCATTGATGGTGCATCTGAAATCTTTGGGTCCCTATAGAATTTTTTCCCAACTATGGGAGTGCCCGTCACTGCTGAGATGACTTCTTCTCTCACAGTGAACTTTCTACCCTTGATTTCAATGCTACCCTTATTCCAATTTTTGTTGAAAAGCTTGGTAATAGATGAATTTCCACCATGGATCCTTTCTATAAAGGTTGAAATGCCCCCATTATTTAGGTATTTCTAGTCCTTTGTGAGCCTTTTCCATTTTTTTCTATCCTTCACGGGCTCCCTCCTGTGCGTTTCTCCGCCCATATAAAAAAATTGAGAATTGTGAGCCAGGGAAAATTTCTGCAGATGTCTAATATCTCAAGATATTTCTAGAAATGCCAACTATTGTGCCTTATGTCATAAGTTACCTTTTTTCTTTTAGAGACCCAAAAAGTGTGCGGGGTTTGATGGTAGTTATTACCCTTATAGCCTGTCAAGTACTTTCCATTTATGGCAATGCCATTTCCTAGCTTACTTTTCATGTTCATGATTACCTTTAATTTTTCCTTCCTTCCCAATGATTCAATCATGATCGACTAAATCCAAGGCTTCACATGGCATATCTCTACTGCTATGCCAATGGATTTTCTTGTCACTTCGCGCTTCCATGTTGGCAAAGAAGTCGGTAACTTGGTTGCCTTCTCTGAAAACGTGGGTTATGTAAACCCCGTCAAAGGACTTTAAAAGATCATGTGTTTCCTCTATCATGTTTACAATAATCCATGAGGGTGGATGGATATTGCTGAGGCAGTTGATGATTTTTTTTGAGTCGCCTTCTAACCAGAGTTGTTTGATTCCCACATCATGGGCTAACTTTGCAACTTGGAGGGCGGCATTGGCTTTTGCATAGGGGTTAGTTTGGATGCCCAATGGGAAGCTGATGATAGCAATTCCATAACCAATGAAATTCCTAATAATTCCTCCACTTCCCGCCATTCCAGGGTTGCCTTTGGCAGCACCATCAAAATTGGATTTTTACCAGCCTTCTAGGGGACTACACCAGGTGCATCTTTGTCTATTGCTCACTGAGTTCTTGGGGTCAACATCATCCTTGTTATCTGAAAAAGGGTTAGTATTCCCAAATGAGATAAAATTATCCAGAAGAGCCTGGTGAATTATTTCAAAAATGATTTTGCAGTTGACACTACTATCCCTGAAGATGTGGTTATTTCGCTCTTTCCATATGCCCCAGAAAAAGTGAGGCAACACCCAGGACCAAATTTTCTGGAATGTAGTATTTTTGAAGGGCCAGGTCCAGTTAAAGAACAACTCCTTTACCAAGGAAGGAAAGCACCATTGCATACCAAAAAGAAATAGGATAAAGTACCAAACAGTGCTGGTAAAGGTGCAATGAATAAAGAGATGGTCCATGGATTCCGCTTGACAGAGACAAAGGGAAAATCTATTGGTAATATGGATTCCATGCTTAGTAAGGTTGTCAATAGTGAGAATGCAATTTTGGAGCAAGAGCCAGAAAAAAATATTTATTTTTGGAGTAAGGCAAGGAAGCCAAGCTTTTTCCCAGAAGGGTGGGGCATCTTGGGTGACAAGAGAAGAATAAGTAGAGGCCACAATAAAGGAACCATTTGGGGAGTTTTCCCATATCAGGGAATCTTGGTGCTAGGATAGAGAAGTAGCATTAAGGGTCTTGAGGAGAGGGGTTAAGTCCTGGGAGACTACACCAAGTTTCACCCAAGAATATTCTTCTCTATAATTTCTAACCCTGTCCCCAAATAGCTATGTATAGACTACCTTCCACTAGTTGAAAGGGTTAATATCTTTCATAGGTTTTTTGAAAAGCTAGTTGTCATTCCAAAAGTTGACACAAAGGCCATTTCCAAATTTCCATCTCACCTTAGATTTAGCCAGGTCGCTGGCCTTAATTTGGCCATTCCATATGTTGGATCCTCTTGGGATGTCTTCATTTTTGAAGGAGTGCAGAGAGTTGATGGGTAGATATTTTTCCTCAAAGTAGTCACGTCATTCTCTAGTACCATGGAATATCCACCAAATTTGTTTTTCCTGGAGATCTTTGTTGAAAGGCTTTAATCTTCTCATACCAAGAACCCCGTTCCTTTTGGGGAGACAAATATTGTCCCAAGCAATCAGAGGGATACACTTGTGCTCTTCCGCCCATGACCATAGAAATCTTCTTTGAATTTTTTCCAAAGCCTCCACAACCTTAGTAGGAATGGAGAAAATACTAAGGGCATAGGTGGGGAGGTTTTGGAGAGTAGCTTTAACCAGCTGTATCTTGCCCGCTTGACTAAGGGTAATACCCTTCCATCCTACCAATTTCCTGTTAAATCTGTCTATTAGACTATTCCATAATTCTTCCTAGGGCTTAGCTCCAAGAGGGAGGCCTAAGTAGGTGGAGGGGAGGGATCCTATCCCACACCCCATAATATTGGCCATTCTTCTTTGTCTAACCTCAAGAGTATTGATAAAGAATAAAAAGCTCTTATTCCAGTTGATGGATTGGCTAGTTGCTCTAGTATAGGAATCCAACAGGTTTTTGACCACTCTAGCCTCGAGCACCGTCGCTTCCCTGCCTAAGATGGTATCATCAATGAATTTTTAGTGAGAAAAGATTGATGAACCAAATAAGGGCCTGATGCCTTTAAGCTCCCCTACTCCTTTGTTGGCAGAAATAAGTCTACCCAGGCACTCCACTAGAATTATGAAGAGGATAGGGGATAGAGGGTCCCCTTGTCTCAGGCCTCTCAAGTCACTAAAGAAGGCTGAGGGAGAGCCATTCACCAGGACCAAGATGGAAGGTGAGGAAATGAGTTGGTTTATGATGAGATAGACTTTTCTATTAAAACCAAAAGCACCCAACACCTTCATTAGGAAGGACCAATCCACGCGGTCATAGGCTTTGGATAGATCAAGTTTGAGCAAGAAGCCTTCCCTACTCCCATCTTCTATAGAGTGAATCACCTCATGCACTGCCATGATAGAGTCAAGGATTTGTCAACTAGGAACAAAACCTGATTTCTTTTGGGCAATAATGAGGGGGAGTAAATGAAGAATTCTAATAGTGATCACTTTGGATATAATCTTGCAAAATGAGTTGCAAAGACTGATAGGTCTGAAAAGATCCATGGAATCCACCCCTGAGACTTTCAGAATAAGCACTAAGAATGTGGCATTAAGCTCTTTAAGAAGGCTCCTAGATCTGAAGAATTCTTGCACCGCTTTTACCAAGTCAGTCTTAACAGTATCCCAGAATTTATGGAAGAAGAACATGGGGAAACCATCGGGGCCTGGGGCCTTATCCCCTGGGAGGGAATCCAAGGCCTTTTTCACTTCCTCCATGTTGGGGATAGCACACAAGGATTGATTTTGATTTTTTGATATGACCGAAGGGATGTTGCCTAAGAGCTTCTCCTTGTCAAGATCAGACAGGTTAGAATCCATTGTGAGAAGAGATTTGAAGAAATCCACTGTCGCTTTAGATATATCTTTCTCATCTTGCACCATCTATTTTCCACTCCTGATACTGCTAATTCGGTTGGAAACCCTGTGTTTCATGGTAGATAAATGGAATAAATGGGTATTTCGATCCCCCTCTTTAAGCCAAGTAGATCTATACCTTTGTTTCCTATACAATTCCTCCTTGCTAATCACATTGTGGTATTCCGAGAGTAGAGTTTTCTCAAGACTCAAATTAGTCTCATCATATCCATCCCTCTAGATAACCTCTTGAATTTCTTGCAGGTGAGAGATGGCCTTTTCTTTGGTGGAAAAGATGTCCCTGAACTCCTTTTTATTCCAGAGTTTGATGTTGGTTTTAACATTTCTGAGTTTTTTGGCTATTTTGAACATGGCCATGCCTTTAATCTCAATATTCCACCACTCATGAATCTTGATGTTGATATTAGGATGTGTGATCCACATTATTTCTAATCTAAAAGGGAAGTTCCTTTGTTTTATTAATGGATCCAAGGTGAGGGAAATGGGGGAATGATCCGAGCCAATTCTCATGAGAGAAGAACATTTGCTGTTGTGGGAGCTCAGCCAATCAGTAGTGATCAGAGCTCTATCCAGGTGAACCTGAATGTAGTTAGTCCTAGTTATCCAATTAATCCAAGTGTAATTATCCCCCTGAAGGTCCAGGTCAAGTAACCCCAGATCATTAATGAGGTCCATTAGGTCCTGCCTACTTTCCAGGTAAGGTAGGATACCTCCTTATTTCTCCATAACCTCTAGAGGAGTGTTAAAATCCCCCATGATGATACATTTGGACAGATCTAACATTGACATAATTCCTTTGAGTTTATCCCAAAAAGATTTACGCCTAAGTTTTGTGTTAGGAGCATAAATATTCATGATATACCAACTTTCTTTCAATTTAATGTTTGTAAGGTTAAGAAGAAGAATGTTACCTTCACCATAAACAATGTCTACAATCTAGAGAGAAGAATTCCACAGAGTCATCAACCCTCCTGAGGCTCCTTCCAAGTTTGTTGCAGACCTATTCATGGACTTGCTAAACTTGATTCCTTCCAGTTTGTCCTTAGTCATCTTTGTTTCTTGGATTTGCATCACATCTGGTCTATGGTCCTTGATCATATTTCTTACAACATCCTGCTTGTGCGGCCCATTTAATCCGCATATGTTCCATGATATTAAATTCATTTATAACTTGAGGTGCAGGCTAACTAGATGGTCTATTGCATTCCATCTGCTATGTTCCTCCAGGCTTCTTCATGCCAAATTTGGTTCAATGATATGCGTCCTGGCATTTTTTTATTACCTCCTAGATTAGTTTTGTTCTTACTTCTAGTTGTAACTGGAGAAACTGGGGAAGGATCCCTGCTACTTTTTCTGTTCTTGACTTTTGTCCATTCCCCCTCCTTCTCTTCTTTGTGTTTGGAAAATATTCCTTCCATTCTTGTGAATCTTCCCAGGGTGGCCGAGATGAGAATCGCTTCCAGTTCTGCATCCTGGCTCTCAGAGTTCATGGGCTCCTGTGGGGCATCATTCATTAGATTCTACGTGGGAAAATAGATTCCTATTTCCCATGAACCTTCAAGGGATCAAGATCCCTTCATTGAAGGGGAGAGGGGGACTCTATTTCACACCCGTGATCTATAGAGGTATTCATAGTGCTATCCTCTGAGATTGGGTTCGCCCCTGCAAAGGGCATTAGGTCCAGACATTCTACCTATGTAGAAAGGATGTTTAAAGGATCTTCTGTGGTAGCCAAAAACATTTCAGCTTCCCCCCCATGGTTTGGGGGTTCCTTTTTCCTCCAAACCTGAGGGCCAAAGTGGGGGTTCTCTTGGTTTGGGGCCTCATGGTGTTGGTCCTTTATATTCCCTCTAGACTTTTGTGTTTTCTTAGCTTTTTCCTTTTCTAGAATAGGGCATCTCCTTACCATATGGCATGCCTTCTTGCAGTGGAAACATGCAAAAGGAACACTTTCATATTCCAGTTTCTGGATTATTTTACCAATCTTTGAGTTTATTTCTATGACCTCTGGCATATCTGTCCCTTCTTCGACACCGATGTAGATTCTTGCAAAAGTGAGGCGCCTCCTATCCTCAGTCATAGGGTCGATAGAAAGGAGTTCTCCAAAAGCTTTAACAATCCCTGCAAAGACATCTTTGTACCAAAACTCCAGAGGGAGCTCAAGTAGCCTAACCCAAATCGGGGCTTGGACAAAAAAAGAGTCATTTAGGTCCAGATTAGGGGACCACTTCTACAGGGAAAGAGTGGATTTATCGATTGCCCATGCCCCCTCCCAAAGTATCTTGGCATAGTCTTCTTGACACAAGAACTCAAAAGATAAGAATCCCCTTGCCATGGCTTTTATTTCCACCTAACCCTTTAGAAACCATTTCCTTTTGGCAAAGGATCTGACAGTATCTATATTAGGCCTTGAGCCAGCAAATTTACCCACTAGTGTGAGAGACATTGTAGCGATATTGTGGTCTATGAGTTCATCAGGTAAAGATATGGCATAGTTTCCTTTCTCTCTTTTAGAGAGATCTTTTATAATCAGAAAAAGGGACTTTCCTAAGGGTTTGGTGCCAGAAAGGGTTGACCACGAGCGATGCCATTCTGAGTCTGCTTTGTCGCCATGTTGAGCTTCTAACTATTTTTCTTTAGACCCCACCTCCTCTTTACCTGGGTCCTTCTTTCTTTCACGTGGGTCCCCATTCTTGTTTACTGTGTCTCCTTTTTCCAGGGCCACCAGGCCATCTCCATCTCCTCCTTCCTCTAAAACTCCCGACGCCTACAAGGATAGTTTCCCACGTGCTTTCAAATTTGGATTTTCTCCCACTTTGATAGATCCCGCTCTAGTCGCCATGAATTTTTTTTTAATCCTCCATATTACTTTCGAGGTAGGGCCATGGATTATTTTTAATATTTAAATTGTGATAATCACAAAGATATAAGATAGACATTTATAAAATATTTAGTAACTAGTTCCTTGACAGAAATCCTAGAAATTTGGTAATATAATTATATAGACTAGGAATGATACCACGCATGGATTTATTGACACCATATACTAAGAATATTTTAATTTTCACAAATGTATAATTAACATTTAAATTTTATACTTCCCCATTTAAAAGTGTGTAATTAGTGGTTAAATTAAATGTGGATTAGAACTATAAGTTGAAATATATGTTTTTTCTTATAAACACTATATCTCCTTAAAACAATATCAAATTTATTTCAATTTTTGGTTTAAATACCTTAGAATAAAATAAAATATATAGGATGTAATAGGAAAGAAGTGTAGTCAACTCTATAGATTATTTGGAAGGTATTTTGAGGGAAAAATTAACATTTTCCATTGGGTATGACAATGCATCTTCTTTAACTTTTACCTACATTACTTTTATAATAATCACATAGGGTTCCATGAAGCTCACCATATATTGACAAAATATCTCTACTATCGATCTCTCTTCCCCACTCTATTTTTTTTTCATATTTTTCCTTATATCCCAAATTTCTCTACAAAATTTCTTTAGTTATATCTTTCTGTTACACCATTATCTTCATTTGATCTACCTTATAAATATGCCTTTGTAAAAATCCCATTTTGTGCATGTTTGAGGATCATTGTATTTCATAATACCACATTTGTTTTAGGAAATCTCTCGAATAGTTCACGTGCATTGTCTATGCTTGCATATTTTGAGTACATGTATGCTAGAATAGTTTTAACTACAACATTTGGAAATTCCCTCTCTTCATTTTATTCACATCCATTGCACATGTACGACTTTCTCCAACTATCATCTAGATATCATTTTAATGCTACCTACCAACTCTTCCCTACCCTCATTCTTCCTCATGTAGTCTTATTTTCCTACTAGTCTCTATATCTCATGCTCTTACTACACATTCTTCATGCCTCACATATTCATTCCTTTTCTTTATGTTGATATTTTATAATTTTCCCCTCTATTCAATTTTATCCCATAGAGCCAATTTATATATTTCCAATGGAGTGGTCATGATGGTTTTTAAGGCAACATGGTCAGTGATTTCCCATTTTATTTTTCCACATGGCTTATTATTTTTATTATTATTATTGTTATTGTTATTGTTATTTTTATTGTTATTGTTATTGTTATTGTTGTTGTTGTTTTTGTTGTTGTTGTTGTTGTTGTTGTTGTTGTTGTTGTTGTTGTTGTTGTTGTTGTTGTTGTTGTTGTTGTTGTTGTTGTTGTTGTTGTTGTTGTTGTTGTTGTTGTTGTTGTTGTTGTTGTTGTTGTTGTTGTTGTTGTTGTTATTATTATTATTATTATTATAGATGTCATGCCCTACAACCATTCACACAATAATTATTCTATCCTTATTAAATAAATGGTTACTTATAATTTAATAAAGGAAATTTTTTCCACCAATACTTGTTTGACCACCTATCTTCCTCTCTTTTAATAACTAAGAAGACATTCCAAATAATTATTTTCTAGTTGATCTACTATTGGTCCTAACATCAAGGATTTTCTAGGCACATTACAAGGTATACCATGCTCAATAAGAACATCATCAATAACTAATATAGGTATCAATTTAAAATGGAAAGACCTAGACTTGTCTACCCTTACATTTTAAGATGGAATACTGTTCTAAAACATGATTTGGGGAGACTCTACTCTAGCTCCAACAAGTTGAGCCACCAAATAGATTTGGGGGAGGAGCTTTTCCCAATGTATTTCAAGTACCAAAATAGAACATGAACCATCCACTATGAGGCCCACATGAATAAAATATTTAGGGAGTACTGTCATTTGAAACTAGATAAAGAACATGGGTACAAAAAACACGTAGAATTCTAGCTTCAAGTAGAATACCCAATAAAAGATCATTCATTGTCTTAACCTCACAAGGCACCACTTTGTCCTCTATAAATCTCATACCAACCTAATATTTAGATATTAAATCTATGTTACATGAGAAACCATTTCTTATAGCTAGCCAATAATCTATCTTGTTGCTTTCCCACTAAACCATGCAAAAAAAGCCTCCTGTAAGAGATCAAACAATATTTTAATACCATCCTATATATATTCATCCCAATATTTTCCTAAAACCACACTAGAGTTGTTGCAATAACCAATTCTCATAGGAGACAACCTTTGTTTTTGGTTTTGTTTTACTTTTTAATGCTACATGTTAACACTTTCTTTTTTATTCGAGCCTTGTAAAATCATTATTATATTATTTTTAGTGTTTTAATGTATTTTTTTTGTATTATTGGTTTTCTTGCTAGTCCTAAGGGGTACACAAAAAATCAAGTGGCCATATTGCTAGTATTACATTAAGTTGATTTGTTGCTCAAAAATTTAATTTATATTATGCCTCTGTCAGTTATTATTTTACTAACAGTTTCTTAATGTTTTTAAAAATTGGTACACATCTTAAAAGTGGATTCTTAGGGAGGGGGTTTCCTAAAAAATATCATGGGGTGTTGCTAAGATTTTAAGGATTATTTTTAAGCGTGTAGTCATGTTAATTATGTAGTGCAATTTACGCTTATAAGTTTAACCACCAAAACTTATGGAAGTTCGTGGTCTCATGAATTTTATTATTTAAAATATTAACTTCATATAAGTGAGTAAATAAAAAAAAAATCCATACAAATTAATAAAAAATTAAGATGTGTCATAGAAAAATCCCAAGCCCGTGGAGAAATTTTCAGTCCTCTACCATTTCCATCTGCCCAAATATGTCACCCTAAAAAGTAGGGGTAACTAGTTTTTAGGTAAAAGATTCCAATTAATCTTGTCCAACTATTTTTGACTTCATGTGACCTCATGTTCCTTAAAAGTAGACCCTAAAGTCCCTCATGCCTCCTTAATGGGACCCCACCTAAATATAGGATCTTATGAATAATATTTATAGGAAATGTATAATTGTTGAAAGAAAATACCTTGTGATTTTACCATTTATTTCACTAATTTATACCCACTTTGACCCAAATTATTAATTTAGATTTGAGAAATGAAACCTAACCCTATAAATATTTTTTAGCCATTTATACTAAATTTTAGTTATAATAAATGTAGTGTTCCATATTTTAGTTAATGCATGAAACCAATTCTTGTGAGGGAGTATGTTATTAATCCATATGATTTATTGTATTCTTTGGAATTAAACCATCACACCCAGGGGAATTTTAAAAAATAGGAAGGAAAATAGGGAGAATTGATAAATTTGGTATGACTATTTTTTTTTTAAAACAAAAGTGGATAGGCCACTAAATATATTAATTAATAAAACCTGATTCGATGACTCATCTGGGAAAAATCAGTGAAGAAAACCCAAAATCCTAGTCAATTACAATTATAATAGCAGAAAAAGAACAACTATACGAATATATCAATTTTCAAATATGAACTTAATAACTATTGGTATGACTCATTTGGTATGACTAATTACTATTGGTAAATTTTTATAAATTATGATGCATGTATTTGCATAAAAATTATACTAAATAGTATAAGGAATGCCCTCCATTTGCATTGACTAATTCTATTTTAGCTTTTCCTTTATCATATCAAACTATTTTGTTTGTATTCTTCATCTTGTAATATATTATAGCATCAAACTATAATGGATTCTCGTAGCTATTTTAACTCATCTTGCAAGTAATGTAAGATATCTAGTGTATATGGAGCCATTGTGAAATCACTTCTTATTATTTTCTTCTCAAACTATATGACAGATTTTTATGACCCTAAATACCTCTTTTCTTAATTAAACTAGATTTAGTAAGAGAATTCTTTACTAATCATGACATATATAAGAATTCTTAATTGTGATGCTTTACTTTTCTAGTGGGTTCAATAATTTTTAACCATAGAGGATAGTTCCATAAAATGAGAGATGTTTTTTTAAATACTAATTATGATTCTCAATATATATTTATATAAGAGTCAAAATAATCAACTATTGTTTGAGGCTTTAAAGATTATGATAGATATACCTTGAAATATTGTTATATATATTATAAGAGAATATTAGCTTGCATATGTTACAAATATTTCATTATGAGTGTGATTAGAATTTTGAAATAATTAGATGTGGTCAATTCTTTGGTTGCAAATTACTTTATCACATACTCAATAAAAAACTAGATACAAATATATTGTTCTAATTAATTCAAGCAGGGGAGGACCCAAACCCAACAATTAAAATAACATCAAGTCTGAGAGATGACACAAAAATAATTCACCAACTATGAATTCAAACAACTAACTAACCAGTAGGAAAACTCTAAATACCAGTAACAACAACAAAACTTAAAATGAGAGACCAAATCACCAAACCATCAATCCGCACAAAAATCAGCAGACAGAAAAACAATACCATTAGACAAAACTAATTGACCGAAGGAGGGATCCCCTTCCAATCCTCATTGAACTCCTTTAGCTTATCTAGTAAGGAGTCATCCCCAGTGGCTGAATGGTCTGGGTTCCAACTCAATTACCCTAGAAACCCAGATACATATATATTATAATGTAATCAAGAATCCTACAATAATTTGATATCAAGTTATAAAATTAAATAAGATAATAGTTAAGTAATACAGTATGTCGAAATCTAGAATAATTAAGTACTTAATCTAAAGCTCATTTAACCTTTTATACTTTAGGGATCTTGAAGATTGCAAAAAATCCTTTGAGATTGGAAATTTTTGAAGTATGGAATGTTGAATATATTTTACTTGACAATCACTTTTTTCTAGCTTTACATGCGTTAAATTAAGTATATTAAAATATATTAATAAAATTTTATGTAATGAAATATTTATTATCATATGAATTGGTTGTTGTATGTATGTATGTATGTATGTATGTATACTTTGATTTACCTAGATTTGGGTGAAGTGAAATGCATCAAGAAGAATACATCCACGTATACGTATCTATGTACTATGTATTTAACTAAAATGTAAAATTTGGATTGAATAGATAGAGATAATTTTATATCCATTACCACTTTTCAAAATGGTATAGCTGAGTATGTAGCTATGTTTTAAAACTACATACAAAAGAAACAAGTATTTTTCTAACATTATTTTTATAAAAATTCAATTCTCTTTCACTTTTTTTTTGTGCATTTATTTTCAATGTAAGTCTAGTATGTAGGATTAATATATCTTTCAAACCCTAATTATTTTATCAATATACTTTTCTTTCATACAAGGAGATTGACTTTCTTTACTTTCCAATTATCCTTTAATATGTACTATTAGTTTTTTTCTTGTTTTTTTTTTCAGGCAAAAATGGCAGAACCATTATAATAAATTTATTAATTAAAATTGTTTCAAAGGCTCGAGAGGGAAAGAAACAACAAGAAAACAATCTATCCTTGCCAAGTACAAACCAAAAAAGACCCTAAAGAGTAGGTCACCAAAGCAGAACAGAGGCCAGAATGAAAACAAGAAAAGGTGAAAACATGTTTGCATAGGCACAAAACATGTTCATTACAATGGAATCTCGTTGATTATCCCCAAAAGAAGAAAACTAAATAGGCTAGGAGAAGACAAGGCTATGCATAAAACATATACTAATTTCCACCAGGGAGTTACAGGGTTGGATGAGATAGGAAAAATACCCCATATTATGTATATCATGCCTATAAAGCTACATTTTTACCCATATGAATCACAGACCCAACCAAAGATTCAAAAAAATGCAAGCGATGTTGTGGGTCCGCGAATGCTAGTCCTCCATTCTATTTTTTCCTTTGCGTCGACCTCGTCCACTATGGGAATTTTTTTATGAAGCTAGTGAGAGGACCGAGGGGGAAGACTTCTCTTCTTTGTTCTTCTCTACGAATGCCAGAACGACTGAAATTATTTCAAATAGAAAGAAGGCATTAGCGACCATACCATTGGGCAAAATGTCTATGAATTTAATGATTTCCCTACGCAATAGAAGTTGGTCCCGTCCTTCCAAGGAAAGCTTTCATATGTCATAGAGTCTCACACGTTCCCTCTTTTCTTCTAGGTGCTGTGGAGGAAATAGACCACCTATTCATGCTTTAGATGATCGCGGATGGTACCCTTGCAGCACCGTGTGGATTTCCCCTTCCGAAACAAAATTTGGGCATAAAACTTTATTTTCCATTTGGAATAGTAATTTATAGTCTAGAAGTAAATCATACCAATCAGATAATAAAATAGATACAACCTAGATATGGTAGATATGTTGTTGGGTATACGTTTAAATCATCTTTGTACTACTTTTTCCCTCTGTTGTCATCTTGAGTACATATTGTGTGGAAGTCATTTATATTAGTGGTAATCACCATCCTTTAAATAAAGAACATCTAATTATAATTATTATAAATCTATATGATTCCATTTTCATAATATAAGGCTAATATCTTACATATAAATATACATTTTATGATTTTAATTTATCTATAAAATATCATTATATTTATCCAATTTTCTTAATCCATATTATTATTCATATACTTATTTTATGATTTTAATTTTTCTATAAGTTTTCATTATATTTATCCGATTTTCTTAATCCATATTATTATTCATGTAGTTATTTTTTTTTATCTTTAAGGGGCCCAAGCCCAGAGATTTATATTTATGAAACTGAAAAACTTTAAAGAAAACAATATGAAAGAAGATTACCCGTTCAAAACCCAATCCTACAAAGAGGATTGTGAACCCAAAAAGAGCACCTAGACTAATAAGATAAATCTCAATGTATGAAGTTAAGTAGAAACAAAAAATAAAAGATATAAGCATTACAAAAAAAAAAAATGCCCCCAGCGGACTTATCTCTTGGCTTCAGTCTGAAGGTGAAGTGGTGTTGTTATCTGTGTTGGGATTAATGGGAAGTAGTATTGAGAGGGGAGGGGTGAATTAGTACCTCTAAAACTTTTAACTCTTTTCACCTTACTTCATTACCAATCAATCTTTATTGTATTGTCGACCATATCTAATGTTCTTTCTTATACATGTATTATTAATTCATAATCTTAATTCTATGCAACATTCATGAAAGTAATAGACACATAACACAAGATATGATATCACAGAAAACTCTTGTTAGGAAGTAAAAACTATCGTGTGAATGGCACCCACAAAACTTCACTATTTGTAGAATGGAAGGAAGCTAGTAAAGGCTTAAAATTTGATCACTTTTGATGATCTACCCTGTTAGGATTATTAATGGTGTAGAATTGTTAATATTTACTATGTTAAGAGCTTTAGAAACAATTATGTAGTGTGCACTCAGTTAAGAGATTTACAATAGGACTGTTAAGTCCACCTTCATTGAAAGGATATATTAAGTGTACTACACTTGTTAGAATGAGTACAATAAGTATGACCTGACTGTATGCAACCTATAATTTCTGATGATAGATCTATTAAAGCTTACAATATATAAATATCACCTATAGTGACTGATTAATACCTTTTCCTGCTCGTCGGTAGCATGTGTTCTTGTTCTTGAAACTAAATTGATCATTTTATGTCCTTCTGCATGTATTCTCTTGTTTGATCCTTAGATGCTTTCAGTGGCTACAATCATCATCAAACAACATGTTCATAATATATTGAGCATCTATTTATACAAGTATTTGACCTATTTTAGAATCATGCATTACAATGTTAACTCTAGATCCAAGGTATACAACTTGACCTTGATCCTTTAGTTTGCATGTTTTAAATTAGTTGAACTGATAAAAAATAATAATTACATTAATTTTCCCTCACGTAATGGATTTAAAACAAATTAAGAAGCTAAATATAAAACTTTAGTGATTTATCTGACATGGAAATATAGATCCACTTTTTACGGGATCTAACTGACTGTCGATTCTTGGTCGTCGCTGTGAACTGAAAGTCTGTTGGTGTTCCTTCTTTGAACTGATCATCGGGTTCCCTTCATCTGTCAGGTTCCACTCTTGACTGTTTCGTTGGGTTGCACTGTTGGTTACTCCATGGGTTCCTTTGTCCTTTTTGTCATTGCATAACTTCTAATAGTGTTCATCATGATGCTTTTTACTTAGCAGTATCGGTAACCTTTGCATCAGGTAGTGTTGTGCCCTCTTTGTCGGTGTAGTATAAACTAATGGTGTTTGTCATGTTTTTCCTTGCATATATTAATGGAAAAATATATTGTCTTCAATCTTCCCCTTTGACATTAGTATCAAAAGATGATATGTGCATAATACTAAACTATTTAGTATGTACACCGTGTATATATCCTTGTCATTATATGACTCCCCTTAACTGTATGCATTGGTATATAGTATAAGTATATGTATATCTATACTTGCCTTTGTACTATACATTTCCCTTTTTGTTCTTTCCTCTTTCTAATGATTGACAGTACATATAATATCATTTCCCCCTTTTTACTGAACTGAACATATCATTTCCCCCTTTTTTGATAATTATGTCAAAAATGTACAACTTATAAGTTGTCAAAAAGTGTGCCAAAAATGTGTAACTTACAGAGTGTCAAGAATGTGGGAGTGACTGTTCTTGATATCTTCTAGAATTTTCTCCCATTTATCTTTGAGGAGTTTTAATGCCATGTGCTATAGTTCAAGTCTACCATGCATATAATAAATGATTCCTACGAAAGACATTTATGGAGTGGCAATAATTATTATTGCCTCTGTCATGTGATGTTGTAGTAATGTGAGAGTTGGTAAGAGTTGAGCTTGAAGCTCATTCACATCATCTCTGAACTTTGTTTCTGCAATCTGTATATCTTGTCTCAACTTCCTAGGTTGCCTGAGCTATTCGTTATGTAATTTAATTTCCTCTTCATTGTTTGTGAGACATTGTGCATTTTCTTGAAGATCAACATCAATTTGTGTTATCTTGTCAGTATACTCCTTTGTGAGTTGATCTAACGTGCACAATTTCTGAACCAATGTTATAGCTTCTAAAAGTAGTGGGTGAATCAATATTTGTACTAAAATCTAACTTTTATAGCCTTCTTAGCATCTATATTCTAAGATGTGATAGCATCAGTGACAACCACTAATTGATCAAGCATAGAGGTTGTTTGATCAACATCTGTATCAGGTAAAAATTTTTGGCGTATTCCTTTTGCAACTTCAAGTACCTTTGCTTCTTTTGTGGCTTTTCTCAACTTATCCTCCATGGCTTTCTTTTCACAAAGTCTTGCATACTTTGTCAACTCAGTAGGATCCAATGTTCTAGGATCACATATTGGAATCTCAATTACTTCATCCAGGGTGACTGGATTCTTGTTCTTGTTCTTGTTCTTCCTTGAGATTTGAGTAGAGGCAGATGTATGAACTACCATTTCTAGTTCATTTTTTTTCTCTGAGGTGCTTGATGAAGGCTTTGTAGATGAAACCTCTTGTGTCTTCTTATTGGGGTTCAGTTGTTTGTTAGGTGAAGATGTCTCTTCACTAACCTTGGGTGTTTCAGAAGATTTTTCTTCAGTTTTCTTTTGAGAATCATTTGTCTTCTCTTATGCACTCTTCTCCTTCTGATTTTCATGTTCTACTTGTTTTTCTTCTTCTTTATTTTGATTAGTAGACTTGTCTTGTTGATCATCAATTGCATCTTGATCTGCATTTGTATCTTTAGGTTCATCTGTTGTGTCTTTTATTTTTGCATCACCATTGTCCTTGGGTATGCTTGTATCTACTGTAGATTCATCATTAACTTCTAGAAGATTGATGAATTTTATCAACACTGGCATATTATCCTAGTGCTCATCTGTGCTGCACCTAGATTTGTGTCATTCTCATTGGTTTTAGCTTGCTAAGCAGTGACATCTTCATCTTTTTTGTATTTGATCTACAGGGTCCAGTTCTATTATGTCAGTGATGGAAGTTTTTGGCCATATCTCATCAGCAACATCCATGTCTTTATTTCCTTGTGTTTCCAATTCTTGTTGCTTGTTTTGATTCTTAAGAGATATGAAAATGACATCACCTTCTTTCAATGGGATCCATATCTTCAACATTATCCAAAGCAATGTGCTTAGGACTTGTTGTATCTCTCTGCTCCTCTACATGAGGTGTCTTGGTGAGAAGTAATTGATTCTCACAACTTGTTGATTCTATTGGTAGATTAAGAATCTGTCTCCATTTAGCATCAGTCATGCTATCCAGCTCTATGAATTTGTCTTGTAACACCTTGTAGGCTCTTATCTTTGCCACAAATTTGTTTGAATGCTTTTTAATTATTTCTTTGATCTCTTCCATTTTAGATTCAGGAGGCATGAGTGTGATAAGTACCCTCTTTGTTGCTTCCTTTTTGGTGTGCAAAACATAAGACCATTGTTGATATATTGTGTCACCCAGTTCTTCATGTATTTTGTCAAAAAATTCAACTGGTACATATTTGAATTTGACCATAGTCCTGATTATTGCATCTTGTATTTTATGTTGGTCATGTGGCTGCAGTGTTGCCCATTGTCTGATTTTTCTTTCTCTCATTGTACCTATTGTTGCAATTGAATCAACAATCTCATTAATTGTTGGAGGGATTAAGATTTTCCTTTCTATATCAAGCTCATCCTATTTTGAATCTTCAATGTTATCTTTGGTCCTGACCAGTCTTTTTCTCCTTTTGGTAGGTGTTTGCTTCTCTGTTTGCAGCTTCCTCTTATAGGTCCTCACTTGACCTTTCTTGAGAGGTGTAGTATATTTTGTTGTTTGGCTCCTTTTCCTCTGAGCAGTTGTGGTCCTTTATTTCTTGGTAGGAGGTAGAGGTATATCAGATTCATTGGATTTCGAATCTAATGCTTGTTCATCTTTCTCTACACCGATGGTACCATGTTCCTCAGTTTCCTCTATTTGTTCTTTCTCCCCCTCATTAATCGACTGAATATTTTCAAGATTCTTTACCATCTTGTTCTTCTTGTTGACAATCTTCATTATGACTAGGCCTGATTTAATCTTAGACTTTGCCTCTTCATATGTGCCAAATCTAGGTTGTTTGGTTTTAAGTGGTTCATTCATCAATGCATCAATTGCATTTGTTTCTTGATCTATGTTTATCTGATAGTCAAGAGGTGGTAACTAGGCTATCCTTGGCACAACCAGTTTAATGTGGGTGAAATCAGTATCCACCATAAAACATATCTCATCCCTATGTTTCTTAATCAATTTCTCAAGGATCCTAACGCTCCCCATCATCTTTTCCTTGAAGTCAAAGAAGTATGCAGTGATTACTGAATCAAAGTTGTCACCTAGTGACTTGAGATAATCATTTATTTGTGTTTTGACTCATTTGGTGGTATCCCACTTCACTTTGCCAACTGAACGAAAGTATTCTCGAAAGTAAAAGAATATACACATTATAAGTGAACCAAACTTACATGTGTTTATTTTGGCTGACCTAATTGTTGTCATGTTCTCATCAAGTTGCTTCACCAAGATCTCACATAGGTCCATCTGGATTCCTTTAGTTACAATCTTGTAAGTTGTGCTTACTACTATTGATGCTATGTTGTTAAGTCTGCTAGCTTGGAAGATCTTGTAACCTATCACACATGCTCCGAACCTCAGTTCCTCATCAGTGATGGTGTTCACCTTAAGTCCTCTGTTATCCCACACAACACTGGTGAGTTTTTCAACTTCCAGTTGAGATGGTTGCTTATGTGCCTTAGGTTTGTTGGTTATGGGGTAACCTGTTACAACATCTAATACATCTTTTGTGATTTTCTTGGGTTCATCCAACCATAACTTTTGGTTGTGCATTCTGCTCAGAACTAACCTAATCCAGTTGGTTTTGAAAACCCTCAAGAAATGTAGGGCATTTTTTATCCCTTTTACCTATAAGTGTTTGTTTTCTTCCTTCAGGTTTCCTTGTTCATCACACAACTTCTTTTAAGCTTCACCCATCTCCAGATCAACAATCTCAGTGATCTTGCAGTGCATATATGACCTTACATCTTCTATCAACAAAAACCTAGGTGGAAGTTTTGAAAATGTGCCAGAATAATAGGGTTGTGATGCGATCTCCAGGAATATATTGTATTTAGGTTCCACACAGGTGCTATTATTTATCATCTTAATGGAATTCTTCTTATCATTCTTTAATTTTACTATTATTGAATAGGTTGCCATCATGTTTCGAATTTAGGGCTTTTTCAAAAAATATAGTAGAGTTCTTCGGTGCACTCGGTACTTACTTCAATCTATGTGGCTGGTGAGTGATCTATTTTTGAGTGTGTTGGATCGAGTCAAGGTCGTTCTAATATCTTCTCTCTTTTCTCTCTATTTTTTCTCTACTCTATTTGCTCAAATCGTGTGTGAAAAATGAAATCCATCCGTTGAGTATTTATAGAATTTTTCCCTAAGTCTGTCATAAATGCTCAACAACTCACCAGGTCTTGAAGACAGATTTCTTCAGGAAGAATTCTCAAATAACATTCTCGATGTTGAAAAAATGTTCAAGATAGCTATTAAGATTGTTTCATTTACCGACGGATCTCAGTGTAGTGTCAAGACAACTTTGTGACTTTCCTTCTTTATCAACAGTTGTTGGGTTACATTAGCGACTTAGCCTTTTTATGTGTTGATTGACAATTCTCGGTAAGTGTAGATAGCTCATCCTTTTATGTTCAGCGATGATTTTTGGTATGTTTTTACTGATGGGGTTGTTTTCTCAGAATTGTAACAAGTAACATAACATGCATCTTTATTCATGTAGATTTTGACTATCTATAAATTTTTATAATGGAACTGATGCAAAATATGACTTGGTGTAGTGCAGTTCCATACTTACTTGTTCTTCTTAAGTGGGGGTGGTGATGTCACCAGATCCATTGGATGGGGTGTCATCATTTGCATTTCTTAGTCTAGCTTCATCATTGTTTGAAGCGTTTCTCCACATTTTGTTTCTAGCCCTCAAGATATCTTCAATGGTGTTTCCATTGGGATATATGCTTGTCTCTATCATTTGGTCTCTGCAATCTTTCTTGAGATGACCAACTTTATGACAGTGTAAGCATGTCATTCTAGAGTTTGTCCAGCTTCTAGACCTTTTGGTCAATGTTCTCATGCAGTTTGCAGAAATGTTACCATATCTACAACATGTTGTATAATTTTTCCAAGTACCATAGTCCCATACCTACTGATTATCAATTCTCTTTGGTTGATAAGGAATTTCTCAACCTTTAGGTTTCCATGCTTGCCTTTTCTTTTTCCAGCATTCAAGACTTCTGTGCCCATTCATTTTTCATGTAGGAGAGTATTTCTCCATGTAGGTTTCCTTCTTTGGTTGTTCCATCTTAGAATTACATTCATATGCCTTATGTCCTTTCTTGTTACATTTATAATAGAATCCTATGAATGAAGATGTAGATTTAGGAATACCTTTCATTTTTCCTCTACATACATTTGATGTATGGCTTTACTTTCCATAGTGATTTCATGTAAGCTTTCTTGGTCTTGGATTTTTATAGACATTCTTTGGATTGGCTTGATTTTATGATTCTCTATTTTTGGTAAAACCTAGACCATTATTGTTGTTAACTCTTTGTTGTCCTTCAAGAAAATCATCCAATATTTTATTGATCTCTTCATCTTTTCTGATAATTTAATTATGTTGTTTCTGAACTCTAACCTCATGCTTTATTTTTTCATTCTCTTCTCTTAGTTCACCGATAGTCTGTATTCTTTCAATGAGTTCTGTTAGCACTTTTTCTTGCAACACCTATCTAATGATGATAGTATACAGATTATACTTGAATGCAAACTCCCTTTAGGCCAGAGAAAGGCTAATTGCTAAGGTATTTGATAACACTGGGGATACAGGTATTATCACCTCCTTCATTTTTGAGCTCCACAGACTCAGGCAGGTATTACCTAGATAGTTCACTATGTTTCAAGTAAACTTCAAATGGTGGATTGGGTCTTCATTGCTATGTTATTATATTTCTGATTATACCACTCTTCAAATGATTGGAAACAATTTGAAACAGAGCTTGACAGGGAATACTATGACTGTAATAACAAATAACAGGGGCATAAGGATGTTTATCCTTCTTCTTTTTTCTGAGTTTAAACTCAAGGAAGGCTAACCTTTTGATTCACTCTCAAAGAAATCAACAATATGAACTGTATTACTTTAACACAGTTCTTTTTCAATAGGTATGCACTTAGTAACAGAGATATACTTGAATATTTGTTTTATGCTTGATGGTTGAATAAAAACTGAATAGTAAACCCTAACCAGTGCCTATCCTTGGGCAAAGAGTCAATTAAAACATGAAACAATAGAGATAAAATAATGAAGATACTGTAGAATGCCTTACAAACTACATGCAGTTGAGATAGAATGCTTGACAAACTATCCTCTCATATTCATACCACTACATCAAATCCTTACAAAATGCTTTTGTCTCTGAAATTGCTTATGAAACTTAGTCCTCTCCTTAAAAGGAACTCATAGGAAATTAGACACACTATCTTCTAGAAGGTATGTTTTTAATGCCTTACAAACAAACCATACTAGAGCACAAACAAAGTATAAAGAGACAATAAAATATGAAAGAGGAGCAAATACATTGTATTTCATTAACAAATTCTGTCATAACATATCCAGACAAGAAGCTTAAAAGACTGAGACCAGAAGAGAATTTAGATCATAGTAATATATTCAACATCATTGAGACCTATTCTGAACTCCTGTAGGGAAAATCCCAAAATAGAGCAGAGGAAAGGAACCCTTGAAAACAGAGAGAAGAGGAGAATATAAAGAAAAGAAATAAATCCTAAAATTCATGCTTGTCATACACCTATCACCTTTTTGAAAATCTGATCTTCTCTCATTCCTCTTAAAATATCTGAAACTCATTTTACCTTTTCTCCCTTGCATCTGTTATCATTGGTGATCTCTAAAATCTGATTCTTTTTTTTTTCACAGTCTTTCAATATCTGACTGATCTAATATCATTTGTCTTTTGTCCATGAATGTTTTTACAAATCTGATTTGACTTTCACTCTCTGCAAAATATCTGATTGTATCCTCTGATAAATATCTTCCCGTAAGCTCATCTGTCAAGTCTTGAAATCAAATAAATATATTTGTTCCATTCTGTGCAAATCTAATCTTTATTTCATATCCCCAAATCTGATCTTCCTGGAAAAACCCTCTGACTTCAACTATCTTCAAAAACCTCCGAGAGTAAACATTTGAAGATTTGCAATAAAAAACTATAGAATTCCTTTAAAATGTATCCTGTGCACATTTCTATGTCATTGAAATCCTCAATTTTCTGCAATTTTGCCCAAACTTCACCAGAAATCAACATGTGGCATATGTGGACTAGCTGCTCTAAACTTCCCTTTAACTATGGTTTAACCTTGGGTAACTTTTTCCACTTTGTCTCCAAGTCTCTCAATATTCTTAACTCTTTCACCAACTCCCGCCGACCTTGCAACTAGCATCTGGCAGCTTATCCTCATCTGGTGACCATGTGACCACACTCAGTCTCCAAGTCTCTAGATCCTTTCGCATTAACTGCTAGGATTCAATAACCTCACGACTGGAGGTTAACTCTGGTCACGGCGGTCATCTTCTGCATCTCCTGACTGCATGACTAACCTCTAGTGGTCAGTCGACAAGTCTTTGAATCCTGGTGGTTATCTCTAATCCTTCTCCCAACTTCACAACTGGATGCCATGTGTCACTTTCGTAAAAAAAAAAATTCCTTCATTTTCAGGCATGGAAGCTGAGGCGTCGGATGACTGGGTGCGCGCGTGGAGAGCCTCCTCACCTTTCTTCAAATTAACATGTTTGTGTTTCTGCATATAAACATCTTGAAATTCTGCCATGGCATGAATGTGGGATAATGAGTTTCAATGTTTTAAAGTCATTTTTGAAATTTGGCTTAAAATTTAGGGGTCTGCCTATGCATTCATTCTTCCATCCCTCAAGGGCCCGCTAGAGCCTCTGGGCTCTCTTATTTACAATGAAAGATGGCATTTTAGTATATAAATACTAAAAAATGCCACAACACAAGCCATACATGGGATAATCCATTTTCACTGTTCTCCAATTTCCTGAATATTTCAAGAAAAACTGCTTGTTGATGATATTGTGCTATTGCTGATAATCATAAGAATGTGCTTCCATGAGATCAGGTGCCCCCTCCCATGGATTTACTTTTCAAATTTAACCTCAAAACCTAAAAAAAAACTCTCCTTCATTTTCTGTCACTGTATCTTCCGTAATCTGCATCTACTTGTATTCATTGTTACTTCCCACAAGCTCTTACACACTAATCTCCTCTTAGCTTTGTATTGAGCAGGACATCAAGGAAGTAAAGTCTTTTAAAATTCTGTGCACACATCACACAACCTTCTTTAAATATTACACAGACAACATTCTCCCAGTGCTGGCATTATGGTCTTTAGTTTATTTTGTTTAAAATGCTTTCCCTTCAAAATCTGTCCAGTATACATTTGGCATTGTTACTTGCTTGAAAGCCTTTATTTTCAATGTGTATTAAATATAGCTACAACTTCAAATTGCCAGCCTAATGCATTGCACAAGCTTTGGAAACATAGATGTTAGCAATTTACAAAGTCCTCACTTCATTGCAGACACCTCTTTTATGCTTTTCAACGCAATTTTTGGGATTGAAATTGTAAAGCCTCTTTAAAATACCATTAACTTCTCCTTATTGCGCATACTTTAGAGTCTTTCCATTTGACAACTGGGCAATCCATCAATCTGAAATTTTAGTTTAATGCATTGCCTGGCTTGACATTCTTCTTATAATAGAAAGAGTCAACAACCTCTATGCTCTATGGTGACCCTCTCCTAAAAACACCATAAGCTGATTGGCAGCCATGAAACTAAAGTTTGTGTCCATTTTGCATACCCTTTATGAAAACATTTCCGGTTCTTGAGATCCTCCATCATTTTCTTTTCATTGGAGTGCATACTGTAAGTAGAGATCTCACATACCATATTCTAAGTGAACTTAAATTGCAAGAGAAATCATAGTCAGGTGGTAGAGAAATCACTGGATGAGCATCAACCCATGTCAATCCCACGTTTGCAGCTCCCTATCCACTTCCATCTTTAAATTTTTCCTTGGCAACTATACCATCCATTGGAAATTGACATGAAGTTTTGAAATAAAAAGGATTACTTGTGTAGATGATAACCCAATTAGAACCCTAGGAGGAGTGTTCCTTATCATAATGTAGTAATTGGAAAGTGCAAATATGCCCTCTCTGACTGCATGATTGATTTACAATCTTAGTTCTATTCTGCATTGTCAATCTTCATAAATTGCCTCTCAAACTGAATTCATAAACTCATCAAGATGAACTTTCAATATCTGAACCTCTAAACATAGATTCAATGTCATGTGTAGAATGCAAAACCCCAGTTGTATTTCTCTAAAAACAAACTATTCAACTGATACCAATCTGCAAATGTTAGCATCTTAACACTTTTCTGAACTTTAACATAGTGAAAAAGTAGAAACTGAATCTGGAATTAGCATGGAAAAGCAATCAACTAGATTGGTCAAAGTTTGGGAATCTTCAGATGAGTTCACTCCTAGGTCTACAATGTAGATCAAATTTCAATTATGCTTGACCTTGAACCGGGTGTAAACAGGGAAACAACAAAGTATGCCATTTAATTATGAGTTCAATATTTTCAGTGAAATTTTAATAAATCAGAAATGGAAAGGCTCTGGCAAAGTGGATAACTGGATTGGCAGGAATCTGTAAATCCTTAGGTGAGTACACCCTCATGTTTGCAATACAAGGGATAGCTCAATTATCCAAAATGTTCACCTGTGTACACATTTTCAAAACCTCAAAGTGGACAACTTAGCAATTCTACACTTGAATACTCAGGAAATTAGAATTATTCACTAACAGAATGGTTCTAGAAAACTTGTCATCTAATTTCATAGGGATCTACAAACTGGAAATATTGGTTCATTATCATTATTACAATACCTGGGAACACACCATGATGTCATACCTATCCATCTGACCAAAGATGAAGGCCTTCAAAGTAAGGTATTCAAAAATCTGCATTCAACAACTTTGGGAAACTTAACAAAGTGGCAACAGAATCAGACTGGAAAATTGCTCAAATGGAATCACCATGATTCGGGAACTGGAAAATATAAATTATGTGACCAATAGATCATAGTAAAAAAGGAATTTTTTCAATTGAATCAACTGGTCAAAAGTTATAACCTGTCAAACTGGGCTATTTAGATTTCTAGGCAGAACAAAGATGCAAATAGTTCTGAGCAACCAACTTTGGGGAATATGGAAACTTATCAAATGGATTGATAATGACCTAAGATCTAAAACATAAGCTCTCTGATATGCATGCAACATGTTCAAAAAGTAGTGACTTATGAAACTCAACAGGGTGCAAGATAATCAGAAGCAAAGTGGGCAAGTTACAACAATTTGACACTTGGGAGAAAATGCAGATTTATCTAACCACCTCATAATGACTACTCCCTAAACATGTCAGATTTGGAATTTAGGAGTTGGAACCCATTGCATATGTGAAATGAAATTTAATGAAGCCTCTTCCCAAGTAATATCTGATGAAAATCCCCAAGGCATCTTTTTCAAGCATTCGAATTGAGCCTTCTCCCAAAATTTTCATGGGTACTCACCTAGCTTATCTAAAAATTTCAACATGGTCACTCCAAATTTGTGCCAAATTTAGGAGTACCAACAAGTTCCACATTCATTCTATTTTCTTCTTGACTTTTAATCTCATGGTGATGTTCAACATGTTTTTGAATTTCTGACTCTTTTTCTTGTATCTTCTCTGTAACCTTCCTCCTATCATCAATAGCTAGTGTTCTTTCTGTTGTATCCTATCTAGTAGAAATCATCACATCAATCATTCTTACCATCTGGGTCTCTTGACCAATTTGCAACATCTTTATTTTTTTTGTCAGATGTTGATTTCTCTCCTTTAGATTTGTGATGTTTTCTTCTGATGTATATGATGCTTTGCTTGTTTTTGATCCTGAAGATTAAACAAAGTCTGGAATCTCTTCTTTGTGATAATATTTTTCATTTCTCTAATATTTCATACCTTTTCTCTCATCCAATAGCTCTCTCATCTTGATTCTTGCTTCTTCATACTATTCATAGAACATCTAAATTTCAATGTTTTTGTTCTCAATATTTTTATCAAGTCTGTACTTCTCCATTGTATGATCTTTGATCTTAAGCCTTTAAGCTCTCCAAGAAGAGACTTAGCTATGATACCAATTGTTAGGATTAATGGGAAGTAGTACATAGAGGGGAGGGGTGAATCAGTACCTCTAAAACTTTTAACTCTTTTCACCTTACTTCATTGCCAATCAATCTTTATTATATTATTGACCATATCTGATGTTCTTTCATATGCATGTAGTATTAATTCATAATATTAATTGTATGAAACATTCATAGAAACATTCATGAGAGTAATAAAAACATAACACAAGATATGATATCGCAGAAAACTCCTATTAGGAAGTAAAAACTGTGGTGGGGATGGCACCCACAAAACTTCACTATCTACCTGGAATGGAAGGGAGTCAATTAAGGCTTACAATTTGATCACTTCTAATGATCTACCCTATTAGGAGTATTGATGGTGGAGACCTATTAATATCTACTATGTTAAGAGCTTTAGCAACATGTATGTAGTGTGCACTCAGTTAAGAGTTTTACAATAGGACTGTTAAGTCCACCTTCCTTTAAAGGATTTCATAAGTGTAATACACTTTTTAGAATGAGTACAATATGTATGAATTGACTGTATGAAATCTATAATTGCTGATCATGTAGATCCATTAAAGCTTACAGTATATGAATATCACCTATAGTGATTGATTAATACCTTTTCCTGCTCGTCAATAGCCTGTGTTCTTCTTCTTGAAACTGAATTGATCATTTTCTGTCCTTGTACATGTATTCTCTTGTCTCATCCTTAGATGCTGTCAGTGGCTAAAATCATCATCGAACAACATGTTCATAATAGATGATTTATACAAGTATTTGACCTATTTTATATAATCAAGCATTATAATGTTAACTCTAGATCCAAGGTATACAACTTAAACTTGATCATTTTGTTTGCATGTTTAAATCAGTTGAACTGATAAAAAGAATAATAATTACATTTTTTTTCCCCTCATGTAATGTATTTAAAACAAATCAAGAAGCTAAATATAAAACTTGAGTGATTTACCTAACATGGAAAGTCAGATCCACTTTTTGCAGGATCTAACTGACTGTCGGTTCTTGGTCGTTGGCGTGAACTAAAAGTCTTTCAATGTTCCTTCTTTGAACTGATCATCGGGTTCCCTGCATCTATCAGGCTCCACTCTTGACTATTTTTTTGGGTTGCATTATTGGTTACTCATTGGGTTCCTTTGTCCTTTTTGTCATCGAATAACACTGAATAGTGTTCATCGGGATGCTTTGTACTTGGCAGTATTGGTAACCTTGGTGTTAGGTAGTGATGTGCCATGTTTGTCAATGTAGTATAAACCGATGGTGTTTATCATGTTTTTCCTTTCATATACTAATGGAAAAATATAATTTCTTCAATCTAGACTTGCTACAGAGTGTGACTTTGGGATTCCTCCTAGAATAGGAGAGCCACTTTCTTCCTCTTGATCATCATCCACAGAATCCTCCACAAGCACTTCTTCATCTTCCTCTACATCTTCATCTTTTTCTTCCTCTCACATCGCCTCTTCCTCATCAGCTTCCTCTATCTCTTCCTTAGTGTTGACCCCCATCTCTTCATCATCCTCTTCCCTATCTGAAGAATCAGGGCTTCCCAAGCTGTCTTGACTTTCTTCATAATTGTAGCAATAAACTCATGTTAAACTTTCATCTAAAATGTCCCCATAAGGAACATTTAAACCATCTTCAATGCCATGGAATTAGGAGAGGAAGTTTATGCATCTCTTCATCATGCCCAAATGCAACTGGTAGTCATCCCAATTCCAACCCCAGAGTATTAAAATGCGTCTGGGTGGACCAACATAAATATTTCTCCTTAGGCAAACCCCAAAACTAGAAAAATGTTGTCCTACCATCATCACTATAGCTAGATACCATGGACATGGAGTTGTAAGGTTGGAATCAATATTCAATATGGCAGTATGAAGACCCGCTATAAAATTACCTGAAAATAGACGGTCACAAATCTCTTCTACTAAAGTTTTGGAAGCTCCTACCACCATAATGCTAGCCAAGAAGCCTGAGAAAATGTCTGAGAGAACCTTGAATTTATGGTTGGGGCAGAGAAAATTGTATCCAAGCAATTTCCTCACTGCATGGATGACAAGGTGATGGTCATAATTGCAAACTTCCATAATTTGGTTGGAAGTGATGGGGGTATCAAAAGCAATTTTCTCAATATCAGAGCTAATCTTAATATGGGTATCCATTAATAAGTCTCAAAAGATTGTAGCTCTTTGTTCTGAAGAGTAAATTGTCAATTATGAACTCCAAATATAGCCACAATAATAAACATGCCAACTTGCTGCAAAGCTATCCATATGAAGTTTAATCTTCACTACTGTGACATAGCAAGTTGTAGCGTACCTTTCCACCATATATTGTGTCTCGATAAAATCCTGAAGAGTGTGTGTTCAAAATTTAGGATTGATTAACATTACCCACCTAAGAGTACTTCATCCAATCTGGAAAAGGAGATGTCATTTCTACAAAAAAATGGATAAGAGAGCTTATTTCTCACAAATGCCAGAGGATGAGGCTTCCCTAACTGATGTGATGTGGAGTTAATGAAAGTTGTCCATCCAACGCTAAGTGAATCTGAAGTGTTAAATGGAATGACTATAGAGCCATCAAAGAAACTCTCTTCAAAGTTTTGAATTCCATTTGGCTATGTCATTTTCCATCACCTCATCCTCAATGAAGCAATTTAGCCAAGTATGCAATCAAAATTTATGGCGACAAGACTTGGAGTGGCCAATATTCTTGCTTTTCAAAATTGACTACCAAGTGACTGTTGCTGAGTATTGCCAGTTGTCGAGCTGATATGATCACTAAGTATAAAATTTTCTCCCATTGCATATTTATTAGCCAATTCATCAACCATATGATTTCCTTCCCTATAGATGTGGTTTATCCTAGTGGATTCAAAATGTTTTATTAAATTTAGGATGACCTTTGGTGCCGCTTGAAGTTTCCAATTCGGAGATGACCTAGTTCTCACTGCATATATTGTGATCAAGGAGTCCCCTTCGATTTCTAAATTTTTAAGCCCAATTCAAATGCTAGAGATAATCCAAACATAAGAGATTTAAATTCTTCCATATTACTTGTGCCAATTTCAAGTGGTCTTGCCAATTTCACAACCAGAGCACCATCACTAGAATGAATAATACCACCCACCGCTGAGGGGCTTGGTTTTTCTTTGAAGCTCCATCAAAGTTCAATTTATACCAACCCAAGGGAGAAGGTCTCCAAATGCAATTTCCTCTGAGATTGGAATTTTCTTTAACACCTTTACCAATTATTGTAGGAGACTTAAGCCCAAACCAATTTTTAATCATATGATCATCCCAGCTGGTATAATACTTGTGTTGTGCACTTTGTAATTGGATCCATGCATTTATTAATTCCACTAGAGAGGCTTCTATTCAATTCAAAATTGAAGATTTATCCATTGAGATGTCTTGAAAGATTCTTCTATTTCTTTCTTTCCATAATTCCTAGATTAGAAAGGAGGGTGTGATGATCCATAGATTACTACAAAGGTTGGCCTTAAAAAGCTGAGGCCAAGAGGTGAAGAGAGAGAGAATATCATTCAAGAGAGCTGAGTATCAACCCAATTTGGAAAATAACCATTGCCAAAAATCAGATGCAAAATGAAAAGTTAACAGAAGGTGATTTGTGTCTTCCTCATTGTTGTAACAAAGAGTGCATCTGGAAGGTCCAGAATATCCTATTTCTTAAACCAATTCATAGTTAAAATTCTACCTTGAATTGTTTCCCAAGAAAAAATTCTTTCTTTGAGGAGACATACTTTATTCCAGTAGATCTGATTAGAGAATTGAGGATGATTCCGAGAAGAGCAACCTGAGAGAATTCTATAACCATCTTTCACCTTATATTCCCCTATTTTGGAACCATTCCGAAAGAATTCATCTTGTCCCTCCTTAATGAGAAAAGAATGAACTTCAAGTAACTTTTTTAGATTCTGCATTTCCAAGGGATCTAAAATGAGTTGATCAAATTGCCTCCATTGCAAAGAGCCATTTATCAAATTCTATGAGCCATGAGAGATGTAGTCCTTAACCAATGTACCCCACTTCTCAGTACAAATTTTTCTAATATTATTTTGGCCAAGAATTAGATTGATGCCAACAAAACCGCCCAATGAATCATCCCAAAATCTAGCTCTAGAGCCATCCTTAATGTTCCAAGAAATATTGTCTTCAATGATGCCTCTTGATTTGGATATGAAATTACAAATTATAACCCTCTGGGTAGGTCTGAGATCCTAATCACCTGTGCATCCTCTAAGTTATGAAAATATTTTCCTTTGAGGATTCTTACCCATTTAAGATTCTTCTCCTTCCAAATTTTCCATTAAAGTTTACTTTCGAGAGCCCAATGCTGATTTTTGATACCAGTGCCTCCTCCCTCAACTAGTTTGCATATATTATCCCATGAAATAAGAGAGAATTTTCTTTTGGTATCAGTTCCTTGCCAAAAATAAATCCTAAGTTTTTTAACTATGTCCATGTAGAACCTTGAGGGGAGAGAGAGGCAAGACATGAGATAAATGGGAATTGATGCCAATGTTGCTTTGATCAACATAATCCTTCCTTCCCAAGAGAGCCATTTTGATTTCCAAGAATCCATTTTTTCCATTCTTTCTCCAATTGGTTTCCAAGAAGATTCATTCCTTAGTGATTTATCAATTGGAATTCCAAGATATATACATGGGAATGAGCCTATCTTGAATTTCAATACCTTCTCTATATTCAGCCGGGTTTTCTTCCTGGTGTTAAGGGAAAAAAATAGTTGAATTTTCTTTATTGTAAATTTGGCCAGAAGCTAAAGCATAGGACTACAAAAAAAATTTAATTAAAGAGGCCTCCCTGATGTTTCCATTGCCAAAAATGAGTATGATGTCATAAAATTGTTGATGTTTGACAACCTTCACCGATGAAGTGATTTCCACTCCCTAAAATAATCCTTGGTCTTGAAGACTGATGAATTTGCATCCCAAAGCTTCTGCCATGATGATGAAAAAGAAGGGAGAAAGGGGATCGCCCTGCCTAATTCCATTAGATCCTTTGAAGAAGCCATAGGGAGAGCCATTTACAATGATTGATAATTTTTGAGTTGAGATGCAGTAGTAGATGAGATTTATTCGAGCTTTAGAAAACCTGAATTTATCCATACATTTAGCAGAGAATCTCCAATCTACCTTATCATATGACTTCTTAATATCTAATTTTATTATCATACTCGGTTGCTTGTTATGTTGAATTAAATGAATAACTTCCTAGGCAATAATAATTCCATCTAGAATTGACCTCCCTAGAACAAAGTTAGTTTGTTTTTCTCCAATAATCTTTCTCAAAACCAATTTTAATCTATTTGCTAAGACTTTAGAGAAGATCTTGTAAATAGTATTACATAAAGCTATTGATCTAAATTCATCCATGCAGGAGCATTTTCCTTCTTGGTAATAAGAGCAATACAAGTGTTATTGATTTCAGTTAAGAATCTACCTGAGGAGCGACCTGCTTCCTATGCATCAGAGAGTTCCTCTCCCAATATTTTCCAAAAGAATAGAAATTAAAAAGGAGGGAAGCCATCCTGACTAGGAGCTTTATCAGGAGCCATGTGCAAGAGGGTTTCAAGAATTTCCTTCTCTGTGAGTTTGGCTAAAAGAAAAGAATTATCTGAATCTTAAATTAGCTTTGGATTATCCCTTAGCAGGTCTTCCTAGATAGAGAAGTGAAAGACTTCTGAATGATTTAGTACTTCTATGTAAAAAATGACAATTTCCTTTTGAATCTCTAGTTGGTCCTGAGTGAGAGTGCCATTCTCCTTGGTTATTTGATAAATCTTGTTAACACTTCATCTTTTTTTGGTGCTGTTATGGAAGAATTTTGTATTTTTGTCTCTTGTTGCTAGCCACCTCTCTCTTTATTTTTGTTTCCAAAAATTTTCTTCCTTAGCTATGATTTCTTCATGTTCTCTTAGAATGTCTTTTTATAGATCATAACTTTCCTTGTCCATCCCTGACACCATAATATTTTCATTCAGATCCTTAAGCCTATGCTCCACATATTCTTTTGAGTCGAAGATATTATTAAAAGTGTTATGTTCCATATGAGCAAGTTATGTTTGATATATTTAAGTTTTTATACAAAGAAAAATAATTTTGATCATTTTGGCTTACATTTTACCCTCCAATAATTTACTATATTCAAGAAATTTCCATCCTTCCAGCCACATATTTTCAAATTGTAATGGATAATGTTGAGGTTTATTTTCCCTGAGAATTTCCAATTGAATGGGGAAATGATCAAAACCTAAGGTTGGGGATATGGAAGCTTTAAACTCAAAGAGGAAAAGAGAAATATCCCCTTTGAAAAAGAATCTAGCTAATTTTTTTACTATGTTGCTAGGACCCAGTCTTTTGTTAGTCCAGGTGAATTTTCCATTATCTAATTCTATTTCCATCAGAGATTGTGAATGGAGCCAGTCTTTGAAATTGTATTGTGATTGTGATTCCTTTTGTGATCCTCCACATTTTTATGAGGAGTGAGAAATGGCATTAAAATATCCCCCTATGAGAATGTTTACATTTTTATCAGCATGAAAATACTCACTCAATTCTGTCTAGACTTCCAATTTCCTCCTTCTTAGATCTAGGCCATACACATTTATAATCTGGAATTGTGAGTTGGATCCTAGACTTCTGAGTTTAGCTCCTATATAATTTGAGTTCTTTTCCCAACTTGTAAAAGTAATATTCCTAAGATTCCATATAATGGCAATACCTCCAAAAGAACCTAGAGCATCGAACCCCACAAAAGACCAATCTACAAGGTTTTTGGAGAAGGAGGATATTTGATCTATGCCCATTTGTTTTTTATGTAAAAGTGCTAAATCTGGTTTGGCCATTAGTATGGAGCGTTTCACTATTCACTGTGACCTAGGAAGGATCTTCACTGTGACCTAGGAAGGACCTTCATTGTGACCTGGGAAGGATCTTCCCCTTCCGTACATTTAAATAAGCTATGTTTTTACATTGATAATGATCCTCACCATCCTCCAATCTTAGTGTGGCCATAGATTTCCTTCCTTTTCTTTTCTTCTGAACCATACCAAAGTCAGGAAGAGGTCTGTTAGTAAGTGACTTATGAATGCCTAAACTGGGAGGAGGAGAAAGAATGTGATCTGTAACAAGATCTTCCTCTGATTCCTTTACCACTGGGGAGGTTATATGTGTAACCTAAGGAGCATTATCTTTATAGTAAAATAGACCTTCTATGTTGCTCCATCTTTCTTCATCCTCAACATAATCCGCTTCTACAAGCCTTTCTACAAATGAAGTTGAATTATTCTCAATTCCACCGTTACTATGTTTGGATCCACCAAAGAGTTCATAAACTGCCTGAATTCTTGGTGAAATGGGGGATTGAGTATATTGAGCTTCTGTTGGAGTCTCCCTCGCCCAATAAGCATTAGCTCTCCGTTTATGGTAGTTTTTCCCAACTGATTTTAAAGGGATGATCCACCTCTAATTCTGCTCCTAGTTATGGGCTTCTTGAGTGAATTTTCCATTTTAGACCTGACTTGTTTTAAGTCTTTGGCCCTAAGTCTTAAGGATTTCGTAGTGCCCGAGCTATTATTGGAGGAGTCAAATTCACATTTTCCAGTTTTCAATATGGTTGGAGATATCTAAGTTCTCACATGTTGAGGCAGTTGAAATTTGTCCATGTTGTAGCCAGAAGATGCCTTTGTATTTGCAATATTCCATAGATCTCTGATTTTGGTTTGCAAACTATCATCTTCTTGGGCATCCTTCAAATTTTGGGTTGGTTTGTCTTTTAGGAGAGAGATTTTTGAGAGAAATGATGTGCTCCCCTCTTTTCATTTCCCTCTTGGGTCCCTACGTTCCCATCTAGAATAATCTCCTCTGCCATGATCTGAGCTGCCAATTGAGACATCATCTCTCCTTGTTCTTCTCTGAACCATTGAGTCGGTAAATTTTCAACAATCTTTGGGTTGAATCTAGAGATTTGAGTGTGAAGATCACCATTTTCCCGAGGAAGGGAGGAGGGAGACTCTGACACTTTTTGATATGAAGATAATGAGGGAAATTGAAATGTAAAAATGACCTAATTCTTCTTGAATGCAATTCTTAAGTTCCTATTCCTATCTAAGTTTCCAAGGTTTAGCGATCTTGTCCTGTTTTGGGTTTCCTGGTTGTTGTGACACAGGGTTATGGGAGGAACCCATAAAAAAGCTTTTGGTTTGATACCTTAATAAGTTGAGCCCATAATTTTCCAATAAAAAACCAAAGGAATATTTTCATATTTTTATATGGTTATCATCATTTATAATAATCATTTAAATAACCTAGTTACCCAAAGATCCTACCTTGAGGAAAAGGATCGAAGCCTCCTTCTGTTATGGGACAATTTCTTTGATGCTCTCCTCCATACTATCTTGATAAGTGTTTACATAAGGGTCTTTGTCCAGTAGTGCAAGATCCATTTTTGAGGATAAACCTTGTGATCCTTCAGAAAGACTCTATTGCAAGTCATACCTAATGATCTGTGTCCAAGTCCCAAATTTTGATATGATCTTCAGCAATCTTGGAAGTTATTTGGAGAGGTTCATGAGAAAACATAGAAGAGTTGAAGTTGATTCTTTCCTTTGCTAATGCTTCAGGTGTTGGAAAGTTGACTATACTGGTGTATATGACTCTATTTAAGTGTTTTAATTATGGCAACAAAGTCATATGAAGTTTTGGAGTCAGCACACATTATCAGAAGATCAAAAATTAGCTAAGTACAGAAGACTGGACAGTTAGTAGAGTACAGAAGAACAGAGCATCAGTGCACATGCATACGATAGAATTAGGGCATATTCCTTTGAAGGTAATCTTATGAGTATGTGTACATGCTAATTCTAAGAGGGTATGATCAGATCTTCAAGTATGAAGAAGATACAGCTAGTTAAAGAGGTACAACCAGTGAATGCCAGAACAGGACAGAGATCATGGAAAGAGCCGACAAAGATTGTTTTGGTACAAAATTTGCAGATATCCTTAGGAATTTCATCTTTGGATTAGTTATTTTTAGTGATCTAATCATGTGTGGTTAAAGTCACATTACTTTATTCATCCGAAGAAAGAAGTTAGAGCTAATTTGGTAGAGCGAACTGTGTGAAGAGACGCGTCTGTTCGGTTTGAATAAAGCAGTTATAATTAATGTTGCACTGACTTAATGAAGGGTTGCATGGTTAGTTAAGTGATCAAGATAGATGGTAAAAGGTTTCCTAAATCTGAAATGCTCATGTCTTTTAAGGAAGTACTTATAAAAGGTCATTTGTGATCAGAGAAGTTGCGAAAGTTGGAGATAAGAAAGCAGAGCAAAGTGTTAAAGCAGAAAAGATATACCTATCATATGTTGATGATATAGATATTAAAGGAGAAGATTTTAGAGTGAAGACAAGAATTTTGTAGTTATTAACAAGAGGTTAAAGAATCAGAGCACAAAAGGAACTGATCAGACAAGTAGTGTCACAATAGCAGTTCACCTTGCAGATATAGTGTGTATCAAAGGTCCATAAGGTTGTAGCCTTCACCATTTGGATAGTGAGTCCACCACCCCTAACAAGGTTATTGTAAAAGACTCCTCATAGGGTCTGACCCTTAACAAGGTCACTATACTTCATACATCTTAAAGACAACTCCTAATAGGGTTAAGGATCTTCTAATAAGGATCATAAGAAACTAGTACAAAATATTTGTGGGTACTAATTCCCACCGGGGTTTTCACCTGCATTGGGTTTCCCCGTAATCATATTTGGTGTTGTGAGTTGTTTATGTTTATCTTACTTGCATTGATATTTAGTTCAATACTTAAGTATTAAAGTTAATATTCAAGAATGAAGAAAAAGTATTAATAGATAGATCACCAATTCACCCCCCCTCTCAGTGATCCTAATCCTAACAATTGACATCAGAGCTCTAGTCCTTAGCAAATAAGTTTAATCACTTGAGGAGATCATGGACAAGGTAGAAATGAAACACCTAAAAAAGAATCTTGAAGCAGCCCTTGAAGAACTTGACACATCTAAAAAAGAAAATGAAGATCTTAAACTAAAAGTTAATGGCATGCAAATACTTATAAAGAAACTGAAAAAAGAATTAAGGAATTGTTCTTAAAATGATTTGGGAGAAGTAGTCAAAAAGTTGAATGAAGCAAATTTGTCTCTGAAGGATTAGATTGAAGAATTGGATGAAAAGCTATGTAACAATCAAGATGCCTATGATGATCAAGTCAAAGTAAACAAGCAGTTAGATGAAGAACCGAGACAAGCAAACATGGAAATCTTGGAGCTAAGAAACAACAAAGAGAAGATGGAATCTGAATTGATTGCAGCAAAGAACCATATTGAAAAGTTACACACAAGCAAGGATCTGACAGAATCATAGTTGTATGCTAAAAAGGTTAAAGGAGATACCAGCGGTATAGAATACAATGAAGCACAAATTCAGATTGATGACATGCAAGAAAGAATGAAAGAACCAAAGCACATCACAAATACTAAGGAGATTGGAAATCTGACTGAAGACAATGTTGAACCACCTAAGGATGAATGCAAGCTAGTTGACCGTACTTGTTATTCCTGTAACAAGCATGGACATATTGCAAGGAATTGTAAAGAGGTAAGACCCTTCAATGGTTACTGTTATTC
>MU223980.1:174671-196755 GCA_018584345.1 Thuja plicata | reverse complement strand
ATTCCTAGATATTTTCAAATTACATGTTCGAGAAGAATAAGTTTTATCACATTCATCTACATTTATGTACCAAATGATCTCCTTTCTAAATAAGAGATGTTTAACCGCTTTAGTTGTAAGGTTTCAAAATTGAGACTTATTCCTCGAAAGATTCTTGAATGGCTCCTAAACCAAAGGTTTATCACCGTTTAGCTGAAGAGAATACATTGTAATAAAGACAGTTTTTCAATAATTTAATTTTTTCATATATTAGTATATAATTTTGAAAAGTGAAAATTAAGAACAATGAGGGTATTTATTTGATATTAGTAGTGAATAGGTAATTTTTTAATATTCTGATTATGTTTGTTAGATTCTAATTAGCAGTTAATTTCATATTTTTTATTAAATTGTGTTCAGTTTTAAATAGAGTTCATATTTTATTATAATAAGAAAATAGTAAAAATAGGAAGTATAGCAAACAAATTATCTGAAAAAAATTAAATCAAATGAAAACTTTATTCAAACTTATGTCTTCATATTTTGACAAATAGAATTCAACTTGTATTTAAAATGACCACAATACAATATATCAAACTCTAAATAATGTTACAATTCTATTAAATATATCTATCTAAAATTAATCCTTCTTCGATGTTTTAAGACGAAACCATAACCAATACTAAAATTTCTTTACAATTTTTTCAACGTATAAATAGAAGTATTTGTAATAGCAATAATATTTTTAAAACCAATTAGTATACAAACTTTGATGATTCATTGGACAAACCTCATCCAACCCTAAGTGATGCTTATCATTAAATATTAAAAATCTTCATATATTGTAAGAGGAAAGGAAGATTGGAAGGAAATTAAATGTTAAACATATCATTTTTCTTTTTAAGGAGAAAGATTTTATAGAGATAACATTAATTAATTTAAACTCAAAAGTAAAAATCTTTACAAAATATAGAATATCTCTCGTAAATATAATTTTCTATTGAACTCGTGTGAACATAATGTTAACTAATATAACAAGACTATTATATATAAACAACACCACATGATTTCATATTATAAATTGTGTAGGATATAATATATGCTTTGCCAACATCTATATAAATTAGTAATTACCATATTTATTTATATAATATATGGTATTGAGTTTCTCTTAAAATATAACATTTACATCTTCTTTTTTAAGACTTTAAGCAAACATAATACTTTTAAATCAATTTCTTAAGTGCTATCTTAAAAGATATAGTCTAAAATAAAATAATAGACTTTCCATACTGCATTTAACATTTCTTTAATGCATAGAATAAATATAATTTTTTTTTGTAATGGTTAATTTTAGGGAGTTGATTTTCATGAATTATCATATTCTTTTGTATATTTTAGAAGAAGATCAATAGTTTTGGAGGTAATTTGATTAGGATTTGTATTTCTAATCCATTTATTTTTTAAAATTTTCTAATATGATATAATATATTTCATTCGATTCATAAAGATTTATAAAATATTAATATACTAAAAATAAACATTGAGATTGAGTCCAAATTTGAAAAAAAATTCTTTTATATGAAACATGGTAAACAATTTAATATTATTTTATTGTTACATATTTAATATCAAGAATTTTAAATGAGATTTGTAGAATATTAATTTTTTTGTTTTATACATTATATACAAGTATACTATATTGATGCCACATTCAATTAAAATTTATTAAAAATATCTAGTAAAAATTTAGTCATCAAAATGCAATATGCATATGAATATTCATGATTGGTTTTAGACCAATCAACCAATTCAAAGTCACTATTTTTTGCTCTTCGAATATTTCTAATGTTTTAATATTTATTTATGAATTAAATAAATGATATAAATTACTTATCTCCTTTATCATTGGTTCAATTGATTTGGTAGCACCCCTTTTTTGGAGCTTGAGCAAAGTTGTTATTGGGAAAGATTTTAACAATAGTTTGTAATATATAATTATCAATCATTTAATTTATTTTGAAATTATTATTTTTATTTAAAGTATAGTATATTTTTATGAGATATATATTTAATATTATATTACTATAAACATGTTATTACCTATATTAAATTATTAAAATTTTCATATTACTATTTGGAAGTTAGCTTTGATTGTGGACCATATTCATAATTTGTGTACTTCTTTGGAGTCTGTTAATTTCACTCATATTCCTAGGGAATGGAATAGTGTTGCTGATTGTTTGGCGAAGTGGGCTTCTGATCATATGTCTAGTTGGAACATTGTTGATAAGACTCAACTTTCGATGGGCTTGTCCCATCAATTTGAACACTTGGTTAATCTTGATAGTGCTATTTGATGCCCTTTCTCTCTTTGTTCTTGTTTCTCTTTCAGTTTGAATAAATTTTCGCCCCTCCTTTTTTTCAAACATGTTATTACCTATATTAAATTATTAAAATTTTCATATTACTATAAACATGTAATTACCTATATTAAATTATTAAAAATTTCATATTAATATAAACATGTTATTACCTATATTACAAATTATATACAAGATTACTATAGTTTAATTTCAGAGTTTCATAATCTCAGTAGAGTCTACCATCACATTTTTATAATTATCGATGGCCTCTCTAAGGTATTTAATTTCCTTTGTGCTATCCAATTTCATCTTTTTAGCACTTGCCCTAGTACGAGTACTTAGGCTAGCAGTGTTAGGGTCTATAGCAGTATCATCGTCCGCTGTGATAGGAGTAGTGTTCCCATCCAACACAGATAGAAGTGTCCTTAAGTTGCTATTAGTCACCTTCATGCTTTCATAGTTGTGTTTCATCATACGGCTGAGAGTATCATCAAGACTTTGAATGTGACTTTCAGTTGTACGCTGACAGAAGTTAACCACTGCATTAATTCTCAACTCAAGTTTCTCTAGCAGTCTTTTATCCATTTCATCCTCCTTGTTATCACTAGTATTGGTAACCTTATTCATAGGTTGAGCTATTAGAATAGAAATCTTATTCACTCTATCCTGGAGGTCATGATACTTGCCATTGATATCTCTAATTTCATCCAAAAGCCAGGAGTTTGGCTAATAATTCATCTTTTCCCGCTCTTTAACAACTTGCATAAACCTAGGAGGGTCTTGACTTTTCTCTGTCTCAATCTCATGGGTGCCACCAGATTTCTCATTATCATTTTTGTTTTTGTCTTCAGTTTTATTACCCTCAACTTTTTCTAGGGAATCTTTGGAATCTTACCCTCATTAGACTGTGACTCAACATAATTCACTAGAAATGGAGTAATTTAAAGATTTACCTTCTCTTGAGTCTCCAAACTCAGCTCACTATTCTTTTTCTTTAAGGGGTCTTATATCTCACCTCACCAAGTGTTCCAAGATCTTCCATTGTTTTGTTACCTTCCTGTCCTTCTGTTTCCATGTACTCAGAACTGCCTTTGCTATCGCTATCCATCTCCTCAGAGGAGCCATTCTGCTCAAGGAATTCGGTATCCTCCCCTATTTCCATACCAGTTTCCTCAGAGAGGAACTTGGCCACTTCACCCCTTTTAACCCTTTCTACCTTCCCCTTTTCCTCAGTTTCATTGTCCATGTTCATACCCTCCTCCTCCGTGAGTAACTTAGTAGGGTCAGCCCCACCAGTAGTAGCTTTACCCTTTCTCTTTTTGACAAGAGTATTACTCTCCTTAGCCATAGATCTTTTTCCCTTCTTTGACCTATTTGAACCTTTGACCTAGGTGTTATCCTCTAACTTAAATTTGGTGTACTCATATATCAAAAGACTTAGCCCATCATGGAGAACAGGCTTCTCAACATTCTTTCTATTTTCCATCATGCTATTATCCAATGATTTCAGAAGAAAATAAGGGAAAGAGATTTTCCTATTGTACCAGATATGGTTAACCAACATAAAATGGAAGTTATAAACCCTAGTGTACAGACCATCAAGGGTAAAGTACTACATTAGACCTTTAGCCACTTTAGCCCAAAAGAGCTTCATATGACACCACAGGACAAAATCCCCTGACTATTTGACAAGTAAATATCTTTCCTCCTGGGTCTTAGGGTATATTATAGTAGCATTTCTAGCTATAACCCCACCATTTTAATATTTCAAGCCAGACATTCTAACCAGTGATATCAGAAATGATTTTCTTAGAAACACATAAGGTATTACCACAGAGAGTTACCTTTCCATTGTCCCAGTTGTTAGCGAATTCCTTTGAAATATCTTTGTCATAGCCATGGAGTCTCTCCATATAATCTATGACCCCTCCTTGCTTTAGTCTCTTCCAAACCTCTACTTCTTTTTTCCATTTGCAGACTCTAGGTTCTTCCCATTTCAACTTCCCTCCCCTTTTTCCAATAAACCAAATATCACAAAATCGCACAAAATAAATTTGATGAGAGTTGAGCAAGTGAATAATGGGGTTAAGCTGCTTTTTTAAAGAAATGATAGCACCTCTCCCATTAATGTTATGATTATTCCATTTGTTTTTGTGCATGCGAAGCCCAATTTTGAGGCAACTCTGATTACTATCCTTTCTTGTCATCATAATTAGGAATATTTTCGGGTTTATGGTGGATTTGATCATACTTTAGGAGATTTATGATATCATTTCTTAATCCATTATTACCTTTACAATTTATGATGTCATTGTTGAAAGCACCTTTATTTTCTAGGTTGTCTGCCACAAAGTTTGACTCTCTGAAGGCGTGGCTGACATAATTGACTTGAAAGCCAGCAAGAATTTTTTTATCTAATTAATGATGTGGCTCGTATTCTAGGAAGGGGATTGAATTCCATGAATATAATTTATTGTATTCATTCAATCCCCTTCCAGCCATAGTTTCGAGTAATTTTTTCTTTTAGCTAATTTGGAAGCATAGAGGGCTGCCATTGCTTCAGCCACATGACTTGTTTGAGAAATAATAGGGTTTGCAGAAGTAGAAATACATATACCTTCAGAATTTCTAACAATACAACCACATCCAGCAATGTCAGGGTTTCCTTTACTCATACCATTGAAATTCACTTTGTGCCATCCAGGAGGAGGGGAACTCTAGACCACAGACTCACTACGCGAAGGAGATGGCTTATGCTTAGACACAAAGTTCCATTGCTCAATAACATCCATATTAGAGATCCCTTCTAGAAGTTTTGGTTTTAAATCACAAGCAACTTTAGTGTTTTCAATGATGGTACTTATAATTTTAGTTCCGATCAAGTAGGGAGTGGATGTGTTATTTCTGAATATCCTGTCGTTTCTTTTTTTCCAGATCCTTCGTATGACATGAGGAGCAGTAAAATCCCAAACAAGTTTTCCCAATTGGTGAGGTATAGGAGATCTCCATTGTTCCAGGAATTCTTTAATTGTATTGGGGAAAACCAAGTTCACTTGCCATTGCTGCAACACAACCCTCCATATATCCCTTGAGAACTAACAATGGAGCATAAGATGAGAAGATGACTCAACATCTTTCATACATTGATAGCATCTATTAGGGATAATCCATCCTCTTTTAATCAGGTTCTTTGTAGTAAGGATTTTGACCTGACTAAAAAGCTAGAAGAAAATGTTAATTTTAGGAATCAAGGAGGGATACCAAACCTTTGTCTAGTTGGGCTCCTCATCAGGAGGGGAGATCATCAAACACACAAAGGCTAGCAAGGATTTTCCATTTGAATTAGGGGCCTAGATGACTTCTTCTTCACAGTTAGCTTGAATAACCCAGGGGGTTAGGTCCCGGTTAATAATTTTTAGGAGGATGTCTATACCACTCAAATTAACCCATTTATCATCTCTCTAATAGTCCACAACTTTACTCGTAACTCTGAGGATGCAAATCTCAAAAAATTGAGCCATCCTAGGGTATTGGATGAGAGGTTTATCCCTAAACCAAGGATCCTCCTAGAAGTTTATTTTCTACCCATTGCCCACTTTCCAACGAGCTCCTTTAGCAGCAAGAGGTCTAGCTTTCAAAATGCTATTCCAAATCACAAAGCCTTGAACTGAAATAGGAGAGGAGAGGAAGGATTCAATAGAGGGAGTAGCAAAAAGGTATTTAGACTTGAGGATTTTATTCCAACCTTTTTCTTCTCCAACATTTCTCTAGTACTACTTAGGTAGGAGAGCAATATTAATGTCTTTAATTTTTTTGATGCCAAGGCCCCCAAATTTAATAGGCTTGCACACTTTCTCCCAAGCTACAAGGTGGATTTTGTCTTTTACTTCGGTGCCCGACCACAAGAATATTTTTTGGATCTTCTCAATAATATCAGCAATCTTGGACGGGATTTTGAAGAGGCTCAACGCATAAACTACAAGATTTTGAAGAGAGATCTTGAGTAGGAATTTCCCCACATTGCTAAGTAGCATGCCTTTCCATCGAGCAAGTTTTCTATTGAGCTTATACACAATAGAATTCCAAAATGAGTCTTGATGTTTCAGGCTCAATGGGAGAGCCAAATAGCTGGAGGGGAAGTTTGCAATAGTGCAGCCAAGGATGGTCACCATTCTCTATTGGCGATCTGGAGTGGTGTTAACAAAAAAGAGGGAGCTCTTATCCCAGTTAATTAGCTGACCTGTAGCCGAGGAGTAGGTATCAAGATCCTTCTTGATAGCTTTAGCTTCTTTAATAGAGGAGGAACTCATAAGCATAGTATCATCCAAAAATCAAGCTCATGGGAGCTGGGGGTACAAGAGGATGAGGGAAGAAGCCCTTGAATCGACCCCTCCAAGACCCCTTTAGAGAAAATTCTCCCAAAACTTTCAGACATGATAGCAAAGAGGATGGGGGGATCGGGTCCCCTTGGTAGAGACCTCTAGAGGGGAAAAATAAATTAGAATTTGAGCCATTCACCAGCACCGAGATAGAAGGAGAAGCAATGAGTTGCTCAATAAGGCCAATCACTTTCAAAGAGAAGCCAAAAGAAGTAAGGACTATACAATGAAACTTCCAATCCGCTCTATCATAGGCCTTTTAGAGACCTCTAGAGAATGAATATTCTCCTGGACATAGATAATAGAATGTAGAATCTGACGACCCGGGACAAAACCATTTTGCTGGGGGGAGATCTTCAGAATATGATTCATGGGGACCTTAGATATGATCTTATAGAAAGTGTTACACAAGTTGATCAGTCTAAAGCTATCAGCACTATCCGCCCCCTGCCACTTGGGAATAAGGACAAAAAAAAGTAGAATTAACTTCTCTCAAGAAGGACCCAGACCCAAAGAATTCTTTCAATGCTTCTGAAATGTCTTTCTCCATAATGTGCCAAAAGGACTGGAAGAAAAAATGAGGGAAACCATCGATACCGGGAGATTTTTCTCCTTCAAAGGAGAAGACCGCAACCCTAATTTATTTAGTAGATGGGATTTTACTCAACATCTTATTATCTTCTCTTGACAAGATACATTGAATGAAATCTTGAAGTAGCTTTTGGTTGTCCTCGGAGAGATGTGGGTCTTCTTTGAGAAGAGAATAAAATAGCCAGATAATTCATTTTTTATTTCCTCCTGCTTACTTAGTCTACCTTGAGTCCCATTTAAATCCTCTATCCTTTTAGCCGCCTTATGTTTCAGGACAGTCAAGTGGAAGAAACTTGTATTCTTATCCCTCGTGCTGAGCCAAAAACCTCTGGATCGTTGTCTCCAAAACACCTCATCCTTAGAAATAATTTTATGATAATCAGCTTGAATTTTGTTTTTATTAACTTTGTTCTCTGTAGTCAATCCCTCTAGTTCAATAATTATTTGGATCTCTTGGAGATCAGCTTGGATCAAGCTTTTGTTTATAAAATATCACCGAACTATTCTTTGTTCCAGACCTTAACTTTTTTCTTTATTCTTTTTAGTTTTTAGGAAACTCTATACATAACAACACCTTCCACTTGGACATCCCACCACTCAACAACCTAATTCGCTAGATTAGTGTGCTGCATCCACATTTTTTCAATTCTAAAGGGATAGTTTCTCTTACCCGAGATAGAATTCTCCTAGATTGAGAGAGGAGAGTGATCAAAACCTACTCGAGGAAGAGTAGAAAAAGAATAGTCATAAAGGAGTATCCAATCTATTGAAAATAGAGTTCTATCCAACTAAACTTGGATCAAGTTATCCCCCAATTCTTCTATTAGATGAGGTAAAGCTGCTACCTCTGAGATCAAGGTCCAAGAGAGCCTCATTATTAATAAAATCCATAAGAGCCACTACACTAACAATCTGAGACATGATTCCTCTCATTTTTTCAGAGTCAGAGAGGGGGGTATTGATGTCTCCAACAACCATCTAGTAATCATTATTAATACTACTTCTCCTAGATTCCAGTTTTTGCCAGAATCTATCCCTTCAAGTTTTAGATTTGGGTGCATAAATATTGGAAAGAACCCAAGTGAAGTCGTACCCAATATGAGTGAATCGAATATAAGATATGTTTCCTTCTGATTTAATACTTTCCCCTATAATAGTATAAAGATTCCAAAAGGAAGCAGTCCCTCTAGAGGCTCCCACAGAACTGTACAGTCCGCAACACCATAGTTTTTGAACATTTTTAACTTTTCCACTTTGTCTCTTGTCATTTTAGTTTCCTATATAAGAATGATGTTTTCCTTCTGATCCCTAACTATATTTATCAAAAAATCCTGTATGTGGGGGCTATTCAATACCCTGATGTTCTAGGATATAATCTTCATTTATAACTTTTGGGAGTAATCCTGGAAGGTTCTCTATCTCCCATCCGCTATACTTTATCTACTTTCTTGTCCTCGAGTGAATCTATTTTTAGGTATTCCCCTAGGAGGTTTGGGAGTGCCCACATCCACTCTCATAGCTCTAGTTACAACACCTCCTAGGGGAATCTAGAAATAAAGCTACTTTGTTTCTTCTTACTATGAGAAACCTCAGTCCATAAGACTTCTGAACATGCTAGAAAGGGGTTAGATTCTTCAAGAGAGTTTGTCCAGTTGTTATTACTCCTAGGAGTTTGGGAGCTTAAGATTCTATCATCATATTTAACACCTATATCAATGATTACACCAATAGGAGAAGGAGGTTTCTCAATGCAAAGAGTTTCCATACCTTCTAGATCACCTTCTATTTCTCCTTCTTCAAATGAGTCTACTGGTTTTGTTTCTTCCGACGGAGGTGGCTCCTCACTACTTCTTAGATTAGTAGCTGGTTGGGCTGATTCATTCAGACTTGAGTCTGAACCTTTCCCTGAAAAGAGGACAAAGTCTATCGAGGTGGTCGCTTTAGGGTTTCCCAGAGTTTTCTCCTTCTAAATCTTCCTTAGTTCCTTGGGGGAATGGTTTTCTCTTTCTGATACTTGAGGGGGAATTCTTTTTCCCTACCGCTCAATTTATTACAAGAAAAGAACACAAAAGGGAGGGATTCAAACTCAACTTCTTGAGACTATGATCCAAGTTTTGAGTTAATCACGATAGTGTTCAGTAGATTTGTCATTTGGAGGATGTTAACACAAACCCTGGCATACACCCTTCTCATTTTTGTTGTTTTCATTGGATCAATCGAGAGGAGGTCTCCAAAGGAACTAGCCATTCCTCCCAATACATCTTCATGCCAATATTCCATAGGGAGACCTGGGAATTTGACCCAAACCAGAGCCGAGACAAAGAAAGCCAAGTCGTTGAGGATCAAATTTGGGGACCATTTACGCAAGGCAAGGGAGAAGTGTCCCAACATCCAAGCGCCACTGCATAGGATATTTGAAAGATCTTCCATATTAGAGAACTCAAAGGAGAAGAATCCTTTAGTCATTGCAGAAATGGAATGATCGATCAGGGGGTCAGGAATAAAAATAGAAGAAATGGAATGATCGATTAGGGGGCCAAGAATAAAAATAAAAAATTCACCTTTTGTAGGGTTTGAGATCACATTGACTGCAGGAAAGGAGGATTTCCCTATTGGTTTAATACCAAAGAGTCCAGAACACTTGCCCTTTAGAGCTGATGCTCCTACTTTGAGAGATTCTTTAGCCTATCGAGGCTTGTCAGAATCTGGGGGGCCTATCAGAAATTACTCTCGGGGACAGTTGCCTTTGTTGACTTCACCCCAATTTGGTCAATCTGTGCCTTTTCCTCATTTTGCCGCTGGATCCCTCCAACGATAGTGTTATTTTGAGGATCCTCACCAAGTATTGCACCTGCAGTAGCAACATCGCCATTGCCATGTGTGGGATTCTCAGATACCGAACCTGCAGTAGAAGCATTGCCATTGCCAGGCTTGGGATTCAAAAGAGGTTTCCTGATCGAAGTTTTTGCCATGTCAAATCAAAGTTTCAAAAATTTATCCAAATTTTTTTTTATTCAATGTATCTCAATTAAAATCCCTTAATCTAATTTAAAGAAACCAATCGATAACATAATCATATTTAATTATTTCAAACTTAAAAAAGTCAAACCGCCTCATAATAGGTGTCGAATTATCATGCTCAAGGCCTTTCTTAGGAATAGTTTATTCAATCTAAGGACTACTTACCCCATTATGAGGTGCATTTAACTTGTCAAACAAGGGACATATACTTGAAATGGTCAGCACGATATGTGCACTAGGCTCTTTAAGGAGTCAGTCTGCTTATGCTGCAGGAAGGTAAAAATGCATAAAAGAAACCTACACTAGTGCTGCAGGAAAAGAATACACTTATCTCCTTACTGAAATGAATGCTAGAAATTGCAAACTCTACTTAAACCTATACTTTAAACCTAGAACATCCATTATAACTATTATTGCAGATGTTGTAGGAACATTCACAAGGTACAATGCTACAGAAGAAATTGTAACTTCTATCTGCAATACTGGAAATACTAGAAATGTTGGAAATGCTGGAAGGAAATATATTCTATTCTAACCTATTCCACCTCCCAAGTGGGCCCCCTTGGTTGGTTTCTTCTAATCTATTAACACAAAATGTAAAGCAAGAATTACTTCATTGTATTTCAAAAACTCATTACATAAAAACAATACATGAAACTTAAAATTGTTTGCTGTAAGATATAACAATTTTCTTCCAAAAAATTCTTTTTCTAACTTTCCTCTCTAACTCTAAACTATCCATCCAATCCCTATAAATAGAGGATCAAACACTTATTACAAAACAGAAAAGAAACTATCTTGCTTAAAACATGCCAGAGTAGAAGATAGAAATGCAATAGCCCGCGGTGTGGGTAACAAAGCTTGGGCGACCAGTTCAACATAATAAAGTGCAGAGGGAATATAGAAACACTACATCCCTGTGTCTTGGAATAATGGCTCGTCCATTATAGCAGCAGTGTCTCCTGGTGCTGTGATGATCACTCCGTCGTAGCTGGTCCTCAATAGTCTTCCTTGAATGTTGTTGACCACTCTCCATCCGCTTCCTCTCCTGTCAAGTTAGTTGTGATGCAGAAATATTCATGCAACAAGCTTAATCAAATTAAATCCAAATATTAGAACATATATTCTGATGGTTATATGAAATACTGCACTATATGTATAATATTATCTAAATATGTCACAAATATCTACCCATGGTTTATCAGTTGTATCTGGACTTTATCACAAGTTTTAACTGGCTAGGTTCACAAATTTTTTGTCAAAAACTAGAACAGAGTATTTAAGATTATACAAAATAAAGGGAATAATTTGGCCTTATCATCTGCCCCTTGGTTAATCAAATGCTTTTCCTCAAGTGCATCTTCTGGCATTTGACCTAAAGTCACTAAATTTAGTTCTTCCTCACCTCTAGCTCTTGAAGGTGTAGTAGAATCCTCTTGTTCTTTCCCAAACTTCCCTTCTGTGATCCTCCTATAGCCTATCAAGCCTGGCAGTGTTGATGTCATACAAGGGCCAAAGGAGGATGGATGGCTGCATTGTGAGTAGACACCAGAGCTCCTGCCTGATTTTCCTACCTAGCTCCATGTATTTCGGTGCTTGGTGTATGGCTACTTCAAGGTCAATGGGGCTGTGTGGTTCTGACCTTTTGAATGCCTCAGATAATCTGCCCCATCTACTTCTGGCACCAGTTAAGGCTTTTTGGAAGACAAAATAAGACATGCTATCATATTCTGCATACACATCTGTTTTGAGCTTGAAAATTTTATCTCTTATTTCCTTTTTAATATTCCCATATGTCAATTTGAACCAATCCCTCAGGAATAATTCTAGTTGACTACTTTTTTCTCTTAATGGTAGGGGTTCTATTTTCTTAAGTTCTTTGTAATTCTCCAATTGTTTATTATAGTTAGCCTCATAGTGCATCAAAGACATTAGGGCCCTTTGTTGTATATCCCCTATGTCAAGTAGGGGGTTCCATTCAGTCTCTGTAGGAATGATGAAATTATGGACATACAACTCATAGAGTAAGTTTTGTTACCAAAATAGAAGGGTTTGGTATAAACCATAAAATTCCTGGGCTGTTTCGAACTCTGAGTTTACATCTTTGATGGTCATCATCAACTTTAATAGGAGGAATTGTTATTTTAGATAGATGGTATAGACCCTAGGTGGTGATCTACAATAAATTATCTGTTCAGTTAGCTTAAGGGCATGTTCCATTCTCTATTTCTGTCTTGCCAACTGATCTTTTAATTCTGCAATTTCCTCTCCTTGTTCTGCTATTACTTTCTGCCATTTTTTTTTCTCTTCTCCCCATAGAGTGGTTGTCAGCACATGCTTATTATATAACTCGAAGAGAATAATTTTCAGATTAATCGAACCACTATTTTCATCCTATTTATTCTTCCTCCTTTGTTCCCTCCATAACTTCTCTAATAAATTTATTAACCAAGTTTGTTCATAGGAAACTAGGGCATTTCTTGTGCAAGCTAGCTGGTGAGTTATAGGGGTTTCTTTTTCATGGGTTGGACCATCCTGATGACTAACTCCTGGGTTATTTTGACATACATTTGGCTCAGCTTCACACTCCTCATCTAGATTTTGAGGAATGTCTAGAATCTCAGACTAGCTAGGAGAATCATTCAGAACAATATGAATAGGATTTTCCTCTGCAAATTTTTTGGGGGAAGTGGACTGGCTTTCGGTTGGTACTTTAGGAATCTTCCCTCTCATCCTATGGCTTCTTCTTATAGGGATTTCCTCAATCTCTACACCCTTTTTCTTTCTAACCCTTTTTGTTTTCTCATGCTGCAGGAGTAGTGGCTGCAGGAACTGACTTCATTTTCTTTCCTCTCGAGACTGTAGGGTTTCATGGCTTAGTTGCAAGAACTGAAGTTTCTCCCACTAACTTCTATTTTCCTTTTGTTTGGGTGGAAGTAGGTATATTTCTCATGTGAGCGGGTAAAGGCACATTTTCTTGTAAATTTTTAGTTTCTACCCCTTGTGTACTTTGCTCAGCAACCTGGTAAGGGGGAACTTTATTATCTTAGTTAATTTGCACATTAGGGGCAATTTGAGGTTGCAGGGTTTTATGATGGAAAAATTATACCCATGCCATAGGAGAGAGATCCCTAAGAGATATTTCTATGAGAAATTTAATTAGGGCATGGTGAGTAACAGAATTGTGATTTCCTTTCTTGGTTTCCTCAGCACTAATGCACATCATATTAAACAAGAAACTGGGGGCATTCATTGGGATATTATGTCATACATAACTAAGCAGCTTAAAATGATGAGCATGTAAATTAGAAAATATTCCTTCGTAGGTTAAATACCTGATAATGTGTGTGGCCAACTCATGATATGGTGGAGGAATGGACATTCTTTTGCACCCCTGTTTAGTGATCTCCAGAGGAGGGTGACCTGGCAGGGTAAACTGCGCCCTAGCTGACCTGGCATCATGCACATTGGGGTAGTGTTCCCCTGCTGCTAGAAAACTAGTTACTTCCTCTATTCGCTCCTCTGTTGCAATGAATGTCAACCCCCATACCATTGTTTGGCCTTCATCAAATGTGTTTACAAATTCTGTTGCTACTTCCTCACAAAACTCTGTCAATTTTAAGAAATATCCCAGCCATCCACAGGCATTAAATCTTCTTACTGCCTCAACATCAGAAATTAAAATACTATGAACTACTGGTTCATGCCACTGCAATTGGCCCCCCATTTGTGCTTACAAAACTCAACCTCTACTCCATTCTTGACAATTACCTTCTTCTCTTTTGAACTTCAGAATACTTCTAGTAAAACCACAAACCCTTTTTCACATTCTTCTAGTACTCTTGGTATGAACAATAATAATGTACTTTAACAAAATGAACTATAGATATTCATGCGAGAGTTATGTCATGGTTTTAATACTGCGTCACATCTAGTTTGACAATTAGGGGTTTATTTTGAATAAAGGTATGACACTTGATACTTGTGTGATGCGGCAGTTGGATTTTAATTAAGACAAGGCTGAAGTATAGATTTGAGGATCTTAATGAGTAAATAGAAATGATATTTTAGGAATTGGCACACTTCCCTGCCCCCTATGAAACATTGACAAGTGTCCTCACTTGTCAGACTTGGCAGAAGGTATGAAAGTGGATTAAGGCGGAAACAATACATTTATTGTAGTATTCGATATAACCAATGAAATCTATGTGCTAAAAATGGAAATAAATTTGAAAAGCTCATACCTGTTAATCGATCATCGCACGTGCCAGGAAAGGTTGGTGAGAGTGGAATGACGACATTAGTGGTCGGCATGCATCAGCGCACGATCTCTTTATTGAAAGCATAGAAAAATGATGACGTGGGAGGTGGGTGGATGGAAGATTAAGGAATGAAATGGGTTAAAAAAGAAGAATTTAGAAAGTGAATAGATAATTTGAACTTTATGTAAACATAAATTTTTTATTATGGTCATGCTTCGAAGGAATTCTTATTGAAGAGCTACAGGAAGGAGGTTGACACCCTCTGCTGCAGGAAGTGTTACCTGTTGATCCTTTAAAATTGGATGGTTGAATTACTGTAGGAAGCCTTCTTTCATCTGTGGTTGGTGATACAACTTTAGTCTATGTCCATTGACTAATAGCTTGAAGTGTACAGGGTCAATTATGGTCAAATGGACTGCTCCATTTGTAAATACATGGCTTATTTGATATGGACCCAGCCATCATGTCTGTAGCTTGCCTGGTATCTCTTCAAATCTGGAATCATAAAACAATGCCCAATCTCAAACTTGGAACTGCTTACTCTTAATATGGGATTCGTGCCACTGTTTCCTTTTCTATGCAGCAGGAAGATCAATATTTAACTCCAGCGTTGTTCTTAATGTCTTATGTTCAAATTCAATTGGTAGCATTACTGATCTACCATATAATAGTTCGAACAGAGTGAAACCTGTGGTGGTATTCCATGTTGTTCCATACACCTAGACGGCTTCTGATAGTCTACTGCTCCAATCTCGGCAATGCAAATGAACTATCTTTGTTAAGATTGCTTCTATTTCGCGATTTGTAACTTCTTCTTATCCATTGGCTTGAGGGTGATAGGGGTTTGAATTATGATGTCTGATATTATATTCCTTCATGAGCTCTGTTATTAGATTAGACATGAATTGAGTACCTTGATCAGTAACAAGTTCTCTTGGCATGCCATATCTAGTAAAAATTTCTGCATACAAAAATTCAGCAACTTTATGATCCCTAGCATGCTTCATTGCTCTTACTTTGACCCATTTGGTCAGGTAATCTATACACACCAGAATGTATGACTTCCCATTGGATGGAGGGTCTATGGGACCAATAAATTCCATGGTTTAAAGGCATTTCATCTGATCTTGTTGGGCGGCCCATTCTTTGACATTTGTCACACTTCCTTGTATAACTGGCTACATCTTCATGAAGTGTAGGCTAGTAGTAGCCAGTTGTTAAAATCTTCTGTGTTTTTATTTTGGCTGCAAAGTGTCCTCCACATGGTTCATTATGACATGCATGCAGAATTTCATATGTCTCATCTTCTCTCACAAATCTCCTCATGACTTGGTTAGGTCCAGTGTAAAATAATGTGCTATCAATCCAAGAGAAATGGAAGCTTTTCTCTACAAGCAGCTTCTTATCCTTATAAGAGAAATGTGTGGGCATTTTGTTAGCTACTAGGTAATTAGCTATATCAGCATACCATAGATTTTGGATAGAAATATGAAATAAATGTTCATCTAGAAATGCATCATCTATCAAAGTAGTATCTTCTTCAGCATGATGGATTTTGGATAGATTATCAGCTACCACGTTTGCTTTCCCTGGCTTGTCAATGATTGTTATATCAAATTCTTGCAAAAGAAGAAGCCATCTTGCTAACCTTCCTGTGATGGCAAGTTTTTTCATGAGATACTTAATTGCTACATGGTTAGTATGAACAAAGATAGGATAACCAGTTACATAATAGAAAAATTTGTTCAGAGCGTAAACTACTGCTAGCAATTCTTTCTCAGTCACTTTATAGTTTAACTCTGGTCTATGTAGACTCTTACTGATATAATAGATTGCATTTTCAAGGTTTTTAGACTTTTTTCCTAAGAAAACACCTATGGTATAGTCTGAAGCATCTGTATGTATGTGAAATGGAAAACTCTAGTCAAGACCCCTAAGTACTAGTGCAGTTGTCAAAAGTGACTTAAGCTACAAGAAGGATTCATCACATTCTTTTGTCCAAGAAAATTCAGCTCCTTTGGTAAGTTGTACAGAGGACTAGCTATTTGACTAAAGTTCTAGATAAACCTCCTATAATAGCCATCGTGACCTAGGAAAGATCTGACATCTTTTTGCTTAGTAGGAATAGGGAGTGTGAGAATTACTTCTATCTTCGCAGGATCTACTTGGATTCTAGCTTTGGAGATAAAATGTCCCAACACCACTCCTTCCTACATCATCAAAAAGCACTTTTCACTTTTCAGAGACAATTTATGTTCCTCACATCTGATTATTACTTTCTCCAAGTTCTTTAGAGCTTCCTCAAATGTGACACCAAATGTAGTGAAGTCGTCCATATAGATTTACATGTAATCATGTGATATATCAACAAAGATACTGATCACACCTCTCTGAAAGGTAGTAGGTGCATTGCATAATCTAAATGGTAATACTAAATAGACATATGTGCCCCAAGGGCATGTGAATGTAGTCTTTCCTGATCTTTAGGGGCAATTCTTATCTAACTATAACCACTGTATCCATCCAGAAAGGAAAAGTATTTCTTTCCAGCCAAATTATCCAAGACCTAGTCAATAAAAGGTAAAGGAAAGTGGTCCTTCTTTGTGGCATTATTTAATTCCCTGTAATCCACACATATTCACCACTTACCTCCTTTTTTAGGTACAATCACCAATGGTGATACCCACTTGCTATCAGAGATTAGATAGATGAGTCCAGCATCCAACAACTTCTGCAACTCAGTTTTAACTATTTCTCTTAGTGCAAGATTTATTCTCCTCTGAGGTTGACAAAGTGGCAAGATTCCATCACTGATGTAGATTCTGTGGGTGTAGAGTTTAGGGTTTAGTCCCTCCATATGCCCATACTCCCATGCAAAGGCTTTTTCATGCTGATTGAGGAGCTTGGTTAACAGTGCCAACTATGATTGGGACAACTTATTGTTTACATGGAGGTTACGACCAGGGGAAAGTTCCACTATTGTTGTGAGATCTACCATTGATACTTCGGGCACTGGACTTGTAGCTATTTCATTTGGCAGTAGTTGATTAATTATTTTAGGGGTTGCTGGAAACATACAGTCGTCATAGGTACATAGCTGTAAAATAGAACTTTCTAAATATCTTTAGCCACAATACATTCATTGGTAAGAATGCTCTATATCACATCATCTTCCTCTTGCATCTTTAGAAAAGATTGCCTATGCAACATCATTAGCTGGGCTATTAAATTCAGCTCTTCCTCCTCATCCCCTAAGTATGGCCAAATAGGCTCTCCCAAGTCTGGCTGGGGTTGAGCAGGAGGATATAGGGCTAGCTTCCTTATGGCTTGACCATTTGAAATTGTCATACTACCTGATCTGCAATTAATTTTGGCATCAGTGGTGGCTAACTAGGGTCTTCCCAAGATTATAGGATAGCCAGCAAAGTTTACTTTAGGTGATAGCATAAGAAAATCAGTAGGATACTCCCATGAATCTAAGGTAACTATCACATCTTCTATGAGACCCTCTAGAGTAACAGTTGAAATATTAGCAAGTTGTAACACTGTGGCTGTTGTTCTTAAGCCTTATATGCTTAGCCTATGCATTGTATCTTTAGGCATCACATTTATTGTTGCTCCCAAATCAATTAGAGAATTTTTCACAGTATGTCCATTTATTATTAGGTCAACTACTAGGCTGCCAGGATCTAAATACTTTGGTATTACCACCTTTCCTAACATGATATCTGTTAATTTCCCTACAACATGTACTATTTGAGGGTCTTTCTTCTTCCGTCCTGGATTCTTAAGGCATGCTTCCTTAATAGCCTTTCCATAAAGAGGTATATCTTTGATAGCTTGGAACAGAGGGATTTGAATGTTCATATTTTTCAGCTGCTCAATAATATCAAATGTTTCTTCCTCTTGGGGTATAGGTTTTTCTTTGTTTAACCTATGTGGAAAGGGTGGATTTATTGAAGTGTGGACAGTAGTTCTGCTGGGTATATCAGTTGCCTGGCTGGTATTTGGCAATGTGGCTTCTAGAAGTAGTGTTGAAGGAGTGTCTGCAACTTCTGTGATAATAGGATATTCAGGTGTAGGCAGTGTGGTACCAGACCTTAAATGGATATCAGCTATCTCTAATGAATAAGTAGGGCACTATTGAGTGTTCGTTTGCTGTTGCTACTGTTTGTTGTTTGGATTTGGATGTGGTTGAGTAGGCAATTGGGTTGGCTTTGGATTAGCATTAGTTGTTACAGGAGGTGGCATTATTGCAGGTGGTTGCACTGGAGGTGGTAATTGTGGACAGCCAAAATTTTGGTTCAGCCACTATTGAGGCCCCCTCCATTGATTAGTTTGCTTCCAATTTCCTTGTAGTGGTTGCCATTGATTCTGCTGATTAGGCCACTAGTTATTTTGTGGGTTTTGCCACTGGTTATTCTACTAGTTTGGCCATTGGTTATTTTTCTAGTTAAGCCATTGGTTATTCTGTTGGTTTGGCCACTGAGGTTGAGAGTACTGAGAAGTTTTCTAATAACTTTGGTTTTGCCACTGATTATTGTTAGAATTTGAAAATTGTAGAGGATCTTGTGGCATACCTTGTCATGAAGCCCATGGTTGATGCTGAGCAATGAAGAACACTTGATAATTATCTCCTTCTATATTCATCTAGTCAAGTGGCAAATGTTGATTTTATAGGTTTGCTACCAGCTTACATCTGCAGTCTTTCTTTTGTTTGCGGCAGTGTGGACAATACTCAGCCAATTTTCATTCAACTTCTGCATGCTTCTTCTTGGTATTCATTGTATCAAGATGTGTAGCTACATCATTTATAATATCTTTCTTGAAATCCGTGAGCAAATTAGATATCTCCAGCTTTGAAATGCCCGAACCAATCCCTTTTGTGACTGTGGGCCTGTATCCTCTGCCTTTCTTCACAGTTGACCTTGAGTAGTTGAGATAGATTTTCTTGAGGTCATCCCAAGAGGATTGGAATATGTCTCCACTAGCCATCAAGTCTAATTCTTCCAGACAGTTGTCATTTACCCCCCTCAAGAAGACTAGTTTATGTGAATCCTTTGCCAGTACATGCTGGTGATTCTTCTGCATTATGTACAAAAAATGTGAAAAATAGTCCTCCAATGTTTCGTCCTCCTTTTGATACATCCTAAAGATATCATCTCCTTTTGGGTCACTCCCTTTGCAATAATCTTTGTATTTTTGCAGAAAAAGCGTCTGCATCCCATCCTAGGTACCTACTGCATTAGCTCCTAAGCCCATGAACCATCATAAGGTTGTCTCTTTCAGTGTTCTAGGAAACAACTTGAGCTTATGGGCATCGGTATTATAGTCAAAGCTTCGACAAAGTATGTCAAACTCAAACAAAAAAGTGTTAGGATCATCCGTTATAAGACCATAAAACTTCAGAAGAGCAGCTATTTGTATATTTTTGAGATTAGCATTGTTTATAAGGCTTGGGAGAGGAAATGGAAAAGTAGGTTGTGCCATTACTAGAGGTATTTGATTATGGGGTTGCTGCTGGAAAGGAGTATTAGCTATGGGATTGTTAACAATAGGTGGATTTGGGCCAAAATTATCTAGAAAGTTGGCCAAGATTTCTGCAAAAGGTCAGAGGCCACTTATATCAAGTGGTTCTACTCTAGAGGAAGATGCTACAGGAAAGTCAAGACTTGCATCTTCAAAGGGTAACACAACTTCTTCAACTTCCTCATTCAAATTAGTAGACTCTGCTAGGAGAAAGCTACCATATTCATCTTCTCGCCTTTCTCTTCGATGCATGCAATTGAATTTTTCATGCTCGTGAAGAAATTTTTAGGGATACAAATCTTAAAACTAACAAGGAATGAAAAAATGACTCAAAAATGTTCCTATCTTGACGCCATCCCTAGCAACAACGCCAAAAATGAACCGCCTCACAATAGGTGTGGAATTATCATGCTCAAGGCCTTTCTTAGGAATAGTTTATTCAATCTAAGGACTATTTCCCCCATTGTGAGGTGGATTTAACTTTTCAATCAAGGGACATATACTTGAAATGGTCGGCACGATATGTGCACTAGGTTCCTTAAGGAGTCATTTTGCCTATGTTGCAGGAAGGTAAAAATGCATAAAAGAAACCTACACTAGTGCTGCAGGAAAAGAATACACTTATCTCCTTACTGAAATGAATGCTAGAAATTGCAAAATCTACTTAAATCTATACTTTCAACCTAGAACATCCATTATAATTATTCTTGCAGATGTTGCAGGAACATTCACAAGGTACAATTCTGTAGGAAGAAATTGTAACTTCTACCTGAAATACTGGAAATGATGGAAGGAAATATATTCTATTCTAACCTATTCCACCTCCCAAGTGGGCCCCCTTGGTTAGTTTCTGCTAATCTATTAACACAGAACATAGACGAAGAATTACTTCATTGTATTTCAAAAACTCATTACATAAAAACAATACATGAAACTTAAAATAGTTTGCTGTAAGATATAACAGTTTTCTTCCAAAAACTTCTTTCTCTAACTTTCCTCTCTCACTCTAAACTATTGGTCCAATCCCTATAAATAGAGGATTGAACACTTATTACAAAATAGAAAAGAAATTATTTTGCTAAAAACATGTCGGAGAAGAAGATGGAAATGCAATAGCCCACGGTGTGGGTAATAAAGCTTGGGTGACCAGTTCAACATAATAAAGTGCAGAGGGAATATAGAAACACTACATCCCCACATCCTAGAATAATGGCTCCTCTATTGTAGCAGCCGTGTCTCTTGGTGTTGTGATGATCACTCCACTGTAGCTGGTCCTCAACAGTCTTCCTTGAATGTTGTTGACCACTCTCCAGCCACTTCCTCTTCTGTCAAGTTAGTTATGATGCGAAAATATTCATGCAACAAGCTTAATCAAATTAAATCTAGATATTAGAACATATATTCTGATGGTTATATGAAATACTGCACTATATGTATAATATTAGCAAAATATGTCACAAATATCTACCCATGGTTTATCAGTTCTATCTGGACTTTATCGCAAGTTTTAACTGGCTAGGTTCACAAATGTTTTGTCAGAAACTAGAATAGAGTATTTAATATTATAAAAAATAAAGGCAATAATTTGGCCTTATCAACATTCATTCTCATTCTCTTTACAGAGTAGTTATAACTATTTTCCTCTTCAAACTTTTTTTTTTTGAGACTAGAGGAGCTATGAGAAAGGCCATCATTGAACCTTATAGTATTGATTGAGGAATCAATCTTTGAACAATATTTATTGCATTAATATTTTAATCATTTTTAATCTCTTAAATGATTTGAGAAGAGGGAACCTTGTGGGTCATAAAAAATATTAATATTATCCATTTCTCCTATGTTACATTATAAACAAAATTATTATTAGCATATAATTCTATTCTTAAAACACACACACACACACACAGTGATATATATATATATATATATATATATATATATATATATATCATTGAGT
>MU223980.1:146202-156359 GCA_018584345.1 Thuja plicata | reverse complement strand
ATAATCGCTTATATATATATTCATATATAACATTCATAAAGGTCTTGAAGCTCCTCAATACATACATAGAGATAAATACATACAAAAATTATACCTTTAGACAGTATGTCTGATATTAGAATCCTCGAGTACTGGTTTATGAAATCATTATAAAAAAACTATAGGAATATATCAAACAAGTATCATGAACAAATTAAGCTGTAAGAAAACATCAAAAGATATTACTTCGTTCAAAAACAAAAAACTTATATTAGGGTTAGAGGGTTATTACATGTTCTCCCGTGTCTTTAACAACCCTGACAGGCATCCCCTAAAGAGAGTCATTCTCCCCATCCATCTTCTCATCAACCACGTGCTCCTTATCAACCTCCTCCTCTTCCTCCTACTCACCACCTGTTTCCTCCCCATCTTCATATTTAGTCTCCCCACCAGCGTCGAACTCATACTAATCCTAATTATAATCCAAAACCAGGGGATTTTCTAGGACGTAATCTTCATCACCATCATCCTCAGTATCCATTCCTCTATCAAGGGTTTTTGTCTTCTCGGCATCCTCACGAGATTTAATTTTTTTCACTGCCTTGGAGCAGCCAAGCACACAGCTCTACCCGATGAAACCCTCATGCTTCCTTTACTTTTTTTCTGGGGAGACAAGTCAGGTCAGTGATTTCTTAGCCAAAATAGATTTTTAGTTCTTATAAATGAGCAGAATGAGACCATTATGCAGCAGAGAATATTTAATAGATTTCTATTATTTTTCCAGACTATCTGAAAGATAGTAGTGGAGATAATAGGGAAAAGATAAATGTTTTTTAAACCTAAAATTTCTTAACAACACAAAGTGGTAGGTATGGGCCCTAGTAAAGTGGTCATCTACAATGATATATTCCATAATAATAGTAAGGATGAGCTTCAAGCTTTTTCTTCAATTTGTCATGGTCATAGTGACCTGATAAAGGCCTACAAAGAAGATCCCTCTCATCATCTGACTTAGGGATGTACTTAACCACCATATCAAAGATTTTTCTATCCCCATATAAATTCATACCTTCATTTGGAATCCCATAAATCTCCACAATAAGGTGAGTAGAGAGCTTGAACTTCTTACCAAACCGGATGAAGGGGCCATTTTTCCAATTTTCTGCCATTTTTGCAACTTCTTTCTTAGTTTTTCTTTTTCCATAACCCTAGAGACGCTTCATAAAGGGTGTAAACCTTTCCTTACACAATTTTATCCAAACTTCAGGCTCATTTTCCCACTTACTATACTCATTAGGTTTGTCTGTTCTTCGATCACCGCCCATTTTCTCCACCACATTTAAAACAACACCGCATGATCAAATAAAAACTCACAACTGTAGGAAGATAAAACATAGATAATACCTAACTATTTGGGGGGAGCTATAACTATTTGGATCAAATAATAAAGAAATCTAGTGTAAGAATATTTTGGAATGACTTGTGGTGCTGGGGTTTCTGGTAGAGTGGGAATGGGGTCTGAGGATGATGCAGAGGGAGGTGAGGACAATGAGGCAGATGGTGGAGGCTGTGTGTCCCTGGTTGCAGTGGATTTGGCAGAGGAAGCTGTAGAGAAGGCAGCCTCTGTAGATTTTGGGGAGAGTTTTTTTTTCCTCATGAGGGCCAATAGGCTCTTAGTTTATGGCTCTCCCCCCTCTCTTCTTGCTTGAATTGTGTACTTTGAGGCCATTGTCATTGATAGTTTCTGCATAGGGGAAATGGACATATCTCACCCTATTCTTTGTGTCTTCTTTGGAACAAAAAATGTTCTTAGAACGGACTATGGTGCGGAGAAACCCTTGCAAAACTCTCTAGATGAATTTTGGGGAGGAGCATATGGTATCTAGAAGAGCAGGTAGTGTGATGCCTCCCTATTTCTCCCTATGGTATGTTTTTTGTTCTTACCACCCTACTCATGGTAGAAGGTTTTATTTGGCTGTGGAAGAGATATTGAGATGCCGAGTTAGTGTTTATTTTGGTAAGTGGCTTGCTCATTTCATGATGGACGAATGGCTATTTCCTTCTTGGGTTGTTTATCTCTTTGCCTATTTCTTTGTGTTGTCAATGGTTGTGATTGGTTATCCCCTGTTGCTGGAAAATTTATGTTATAGTGATGAACCCCTTTATGGATTTTTTCCTATGCACTACGCTCCCAGTAAGGTGGAGTATAAGCCTATTGAGGTGGGTGTCTTTCGTGTGGCTATTTGGAGGAGGACTCTTTCTTCTCTTCAGTCCTCTTCTCCCTTTCTTCTTGTTGAGCTGAAAGATTCTATTGTGGTGAAGGCTCAGCCTATCGAGGTGGTCTATGGCTACTGGGAGGAGATTGTTGGTAGTGGTGTGTGGTTGCCTCTTTCATGTAGCCACATGAAAGCTTGCTAGAAATGGATGGGGGTTAGTTTTTTGAAGATTGAGTGGGTTTTGGTAAAAACCTAGATCAGTGCTAGAGGTACTAATTTGCTGCTAGAGCAAATCAGATCTGTCGCTATCCAGGAGGAAGAGGGAAATGGTATTTTCCCCTCTTTTTTTCCTGGGTGTTGTTTATTGTGTGTGGTTGGCTGGTGCCTGCAGATGGATGCAAAACATTTTCAAGGGCCCATGCTAGAGGCTAGTTGGTTTTGGTTTGGCTTTAAGGTTAGTTTTGGGGCTATGGTTCTCTTTGGTACTATTTTTTTAGGGATCCATTTTTAAAACCCTAGTGATCTCTATGGGGATTTTTATAACTCCATTTATTTTATTGGTATAAGGCTTTTGCTTGTTCTTTGGGCAACTAGGGTTTTAGAGTCTCAACTTGGCTAGTTGCTGGCAGTTTACTGCCTTTTGTCTCCTGCTTAATATTGTTTTTTCTTTAGCAGAAGTTTCATTTTAGTCAGGTTTCAGATTCCCACCAAAATCTTCTTGTATAGGGTTTTGGGGCCCCTTCAAAACCTACTTTTACAAAAAATCAAAAGCATAGAGAATACCTAAAATTGCAGGTAAAAACACCCATGAAGCATGTGAAGGTATATCATTAATAGTACTGTAACCACCAATATGGAACACATTTGTACCAACGTTAGGGATTAGTAGTGTTCATGTCACTTCCATCGTTAAAACTAATCTTTCCCTCCTTACAATGAGTCATGTAAAATCGTAAAAGGTCATTAATATTTTCATGCAAATTATTTTCTCCATGCAAAAAATTAAAGACATTAGATTGTACACTAATTTGAAAGACCACCTGCCACAATATTCTCTTCCCCATAGGCATGACAGATATCCACTTTCTTACAAGAGTTTAAGATCTCATGATCCCTGTTAATAATAGTTTCGGTAGTCCAAGAAGCCTTATTAGTTCCACCTAAGAATTTGATAATTTTATTCGAATCGCATTTAATCCGTACATTATCAAAATTCATAGCCTTATACAACATGATGAATTTCAAAGCTCCTATAGCTTCACCAAAGTGATTGGATACCTGGAGAGGACCCACAACAACAGCGATGTAAATCTTATAAGATTTTCTAATCACCCAACCAAATTTAGAAGGATTCAAATTTGCTTTTAATGCTCCACGAAAATTGACCTTCACCCAGCGGTGAGGAGGAAACAACTAAACAACCTCATGCCTATGGTTACTAGTGGACTTAATTAGGAGAGATACTTTTAAGAAATCATCATAATCTTTGAGGGCATCAGGCCCAAGCTTATCAGGCCTATAGAGAATTTCAAATAGACCACTAAATATTTTGTCAGCAACAATATCAAGATTAGAAGATTTCTCTCTGAATATCCTATTGTTGCATTCCTTCTAGATGTTCCAAATAAATAGAGGAGCTTCCAGGTCCCAGAGGATTTTAGATTTTTTATTTGAGCTGGGACATTTCCATTGATTAAAAAAAACCTCTAAAGTGTTAGGGAAAATCCAACATAAATTCCATTTCTGAAAGATGGAAGACCAGACATGGGAAGACAAGATAAAATGAAGAGAAAGTGAAGAGTAGATTCTACATCCCTACAACAAAGACATCATCTGTTAGGAAAAAAAAATACGTTTTACTAAGTTTATGCAAAGTTAGGGGCTTATTCTGAAGTAACAACCAAATAAAATATTCATTTTGGGAATAGATTTTTTCATCCAAGAAGACACCATGAACGATCGAGGAATGAAAGTCCTCATTTGTAAAGATATTTACAAAGCCACTAAATACTTTCCTTCCCCAAACAATTTTTTCCTTCATCACAGCCGAGATGAATTTAGAAGAAAGAATCTCACTGCCCAAGAGAGATTGGTGAATCTAAGAAAGAGAAATCTGATTGTTGCTTCTTTAGTAGTCTTCAAAAAATCCCTCAAATATGGTTTTACAAATGCTGCTCCAAAGAACTAAGTTCTATTTATCAACCAGGGGTTTGTTTTTCAACTAGCAATCCTCCCAAAATTTGATTTTACTACCATCAGCCAAATTCCACATTCTTCCAGCAGTAGCCAATTATTTAGCCTTCATAATAGAGTTCGAAACAAAAGAGCCATTTATGGAAAAATCAACATCAAATAATTCTTCCTTAGAAGGCTAAGCATGGACATACTTTCTTTTCAATATTCTGATTATGTTTATTAGATTCTCATTAGTAATTATTTTAGATTTTTTATTAAATTGTGTTCAATTTTAAATAGAGTCCAAATCTTATTATAATAAGAAAATAGTAGAAATAATAAGTGTAGCAAACAAATTATGTAAAAAGAAAATAAAAATTCAAATCAAACTAATACTTTATCCAAACTTATGTCTTTATATTTTGACAAAGAGAATGCAACTTGTATTTAAAATTGCCACAATACAACATATCAAAATCTAAATAATATTAGAATTATGTTAAATATATCTATCTATAGTTAACCTCTCCTCCATGTTTAAGATGAGACCATATCCAATACTAAAATTTCTTAACTAATTTTTCAAGGTATCTCATCAATAGATGAACTATTTATTATAGAAATAATATTTATAAAATACATTAGTATACAAACTTTGATGATTTATTGGATAAACCACATCCAACCTTAAGTGATGCTTATCATTAAATATTATAAATCATCATATATTGTAAAAGGAAAGGAAGATTTGAAAGAAACTAAATGTTAAAAATATACATTTTCTTTACAGGAGAAAGATTTTATAGAGATAATATTAATTAATCTAAACCCCAAAATAATAATCTTTAAAAAATATCGAATATCTCTTTTAAAAATATTTTTTGTATTGAAGTAGTGTTAACTACAAGTCATACATTCAGCGGCAACACCTCTCAAGCTGTTGCACATTGAGAAAGCGAAGACCTTGGGGGAGATCCAGATTGACAGGAATCTTTTCCAATTCCTTGCGGAAGATTGGCTCAAGTTGTTGCATAACCAAGGGGGTAAAAACCCCAAGTAGCTTTCTATTCAATTTTTATTCTTGGTTCTATTAGTTGTTATCGTTGGTTAGCCATTTTGGGTCTGTTGGTTTCTTTGTTTAACTCTAATGGCCTTAATACTATTTATTGCTACTTTTCTTCTAGATTTCTAAACTATGCTAATACTAACTTGCATAGACTGGTTACAAACATCGTGGTGAAGTTGGGGTCTGTTTGTGTTAACATAATGGTTACCAACTTCAAGGTGGATTTGGGGACTATTGTTTCTAGTTTTTAATTTTTTATTTACCAAAAAAGGGATTTGGTGAGGGTTTGCTGACTCTGGTGATGTGGTGGTAGTCTGCACTTCTCGTGATGACCATGTTTTTTCCACGTCAGCCCCCTTGTTCTGGCTTCTTTTTTAATCAAAAACATAATGTTGACTACTGTAGAAAGAATATTATCTATCAACAACACCCCATGATTTCATATTATAAATTGTGTTGGATCTAATATATGCTTTGCCAATATCTATATAAATTACTAATTACCATATATATTCATGTAATAAATGGTATTGATTTTCTCTTAAAATTTAATATTTATGTCTTATTGTTTAAGACTTTTAAGCAAATATTATAATCTTAAAATATTTTTCTTAAGTTTTATATATCTTAAAACATATAGTCTAAAATAATAGACTTTTCACACTCCATTTAAGATTTCTTTAATGTATAGAACTAAATATAATAAATGGTTGTAATGATTAATTTTAGGGAGTTGTTTGTCATGAATTATCATATTCTTTTGTTTGTTTTAGAAAAAGAAGATCATTAGTTTTTGGGATAATTTGATTACGATTTATATTTCTAGTTTGTTTTTTTTTTTCAAATTTTTGAATATGAAATTATATATTTTATTTGATTTTTATAAGATTAATGAACATTGTAAAGATTTATGAAATTTAACTATATGAAAAATAAACATTGAAATTGAGTCAAAATTATCAAAAACAATATTCTAAACATGGTAAACAATTTAATATCATGCTATTGTTACATATTTTATATGAAGAATTTTTAATGAGATTCGAAGAATATTAATTTGCTTGTATTATACTTTATATACAAGTATATTATGTTGACGTAACAATCCATTAATTTTAATTTTTTTTTTAAGTACCTAGTTTACAATGTATTGTACATATTAAAAAGTTGTGTTATTATGGCCAAATGAAATATTTAAGTAAAATTTTAGTCATTGAAATGCAATATGCATATGAACAATCATGATTATTTTATGTAATTTCCTTAGAAATATATATATTTTTTGTTTCATATTTATACCAATACTATGTTTTTATCAAAATAAGTGGGGAACTGCCCCAACCTTTAATAAATGAGAGACAAAAAATAAAAACATCAAAATAGGTTAGGGAGAAAGCCAGAAACCATCACAAGAGACCATCATAGACTAAGCCTAGTTTTTGAAGGATTGAGAACCTTTACAATAAAATGCTAGCGACAATTAGACAACAAGGAATAATCTAAAGAAAAGATAGCACAAATGCAAAAAAATAATAAAAGATAATGATGCAAAAACCCTTAATCTCATTTAATGATACCAATGGATAACATAATGGTATTTAATTACTTCAACCTTAAAAAATTCCACGAGTCTTCAATTCTCAAGCTCTTTATAGGTTAGTTATAACTATTTTCTTCTAAACACTATTTTTGAACCTACTAGAAAGACCATGTTTGAACCTCATTGTATTGAGTGAGGTATCAATCTTCTAACAATATTTATTAGCATTAATATTTTAATCCTTTCTAATCTCTTCAATGATTTGAGTAGAGGGAACCTCACGGTTAGTTTTTTTTGTTGAACTACCTCATCTAGGAATCTATTCTTATAATAATCCAAGAAAACATCAATATTATCTATTTCTACATATTTGGAAGGAAAAAAATTCCCCTGACCATCCATCTTTTGAAATCATGCATGCATGCATACATACATACATACATACATACATACACACAAAGAGACAAATATGTGTGTCTATGTATTTACACACACACACATGTATATATGTATATACATATTATGATTTTTTTTTTGTATATTCTAATAATTATTTTGTTTTCTATGTAAGATGGGAGCAAGCATGTTTTAAATAATGAATGTTATAAGTTTCTCACTAAATAAAACTCTCAAGTCTCTCATTCAAATCGTAGTTTGGGTGAAGTGGTAAAAAGTCTTCCAATTCTATCCAACTTTGATTTTCTTGTTTGGTATTTTCCTTTAAGTAATTATCCTTCTTGAAATTTTGCAATGGTGTATAAGTGTTGCATTGGTTTAGGAGTGTTGCATTTGTAAAAGTCTTCTAGATCAATATGCTTACAACATTTTATAACATGGAAGCCAACTTTCTTTCCTTTATGAATAGTCTTATATCCTCAACATCACTTTAAATAATAAAATTTGTTATCATAATATCCAATTTTATATTGGACTAGCTAGGGAAAATGGCGTGGGTGTGGTCGAGACAGGAATGTCATCTAGGGTTTTAGCAAAAATGGCATGGTCCTCACAGAAATTATCAGGTATTTCGATCGGCCCAGAGATAAGAGACACAGTCTCAGGGTTTCAACACAAAATGGCATCATGGTTACATGGTCTTGGATCAGCAACATAGTCCTTTTCCTGGCATGGAAGACATAACCTCTCTGTATGTTTCCAGATCTGTGCAGGACAACATAGCAGGAAAAGAACTGAACCAAATCTTTCATCATCGGCCCATAGTATGAAGGGTGAATGATAGCCAGGACATGCAATGTGCTACTGGATTCAAGGCACACATGTTTGCCAACAAATTTGTTGGTCATCCATAGCATGTTAGGAAATACCAAGCTAGGGTGGATTCTTTTGGAAAAATCTTTCAAGGTAAGGTAGTGGTCCAACTGGCTAAGCCAATATTTGTTAATCCGCATTTTCATCTCAAAAAAATTAAGGCCATGATGCATCTGAAACCCCAATCCAATGAAGACATTAAGGGGAAAAAGGTGACAGATGACTTTCAGTTCATTGCATCATATGAGTTTGGTGAAACCTCCATGAAGCATACTCAAGATAACGTCTACTAATCCCAGAACCCTGAATCTCTTCGTTCAAATTTTAAAAAAAAAAAAACATGGGCGGGAAAAAAATTTCTGAAGACTTCTCAGAAGAGTAAGGGGTTTCTTGGTAGCAAAGAAAAAGAGCTAATCTTTGATATCTGTGAAGGTGCTCTCCCGGGATCGCCTCTTCATAAGGCCAAAAATATAACCATTGAGGGCATAAATTATGGTCCACTGGAATGCGGTAAATCTGCAGACACTTATAGAGCCCCCTTCAATCCAAAAGCAAATCTGCAATGGAAGGCCAAAGCAAAGCAAGGGTCGGACGTTCAGTTACAAAAAGAAAAGGATGGTCCTTCTATTTTGCTTCTAGAGCACATGCTCCAACACAATGTGGATCTCCTCAGGAAGTCTGTTGTGATCGGTAAGTTAGCAAACCATAACATCCCCTTTTCAGAAATCAAATGATGGGATTTTAAAATGTGGGTACGGGATTTGAAAGATTTTTTTCTTTATGATCTGGATTCTAAGTTTTTTATAACTCTATTTAAATCCAAAATATATAGAGATTCTGCCCATCAGATGAATGGGTGGTTCTGTTCAGGCTATGGCCTTTTCACTATGAAGTAGACGCCTAATGTTGAGCCCAGTCCTCTTATTTTCCATTTATTTCCCCACTGCATCTCCCTCCCACCCCTTCCTCTGGAATATAAGGACCCTTCCATTATTGAAGCAGTGGTCAATCATCTGGATATTTTAATCAGACATGATCTCCTTCCTTACGAACACCCACATAGATTTGTTCGGGCTTGCCTTCTTATAGACCTATCAAAAGAATTCCCCCCTCATATATAGATCAGCTCAAAATGGGGTTCCCAGACTAAGAATACAGTCATTGAAGAGGACAACTCTATCTCTCTTTCTCAGGATCAGCTTGACCATTTTAACATTCATTGTAAAGGGCCTCAAACTCCTGAGATTGTAGTTTGCAAGGACCAGTCCTCTCATCCTCAGTTATGCTCAATATGAGGAAGCCCTGAGTCCATATCTGGGATAAATCAGCAAAGGATAAGAGATTTGGACCAGGACTTGCGGCTTAATAAGACCAACTCTGTGCCTGAAACTAGGGTTGTAAAATTCTTAAATAGTTTTTAATAGTTTGTAAGACATTACACCCAATATCGTCAGAAGTTTAGACTTCTCCAATTACGTGGCCCCACATTTTCATCTTTCCCTCCAACAGATCTTCTTTCAAATCAAATTCTGCTAGATTTTTGCATCTAAGCTCTGTATGCACCCTAAAATGGTCGCCTAGACTTTGGGCCCCATTTCTCAATTTATCAAATCCCTGAATCAATATTTTCAAATATCAACAATATCAATTATATCAATTTCCTTGATCAAATCATAATCAATTTAATATTTCCTAAGGTTTGAGCTTATTTAATTTAAAAGAGAAAAAAATAAAAATAAAAATATTACTTAATTAAGAGAACATGCTCTCTTTTAATTAATTAAAAATCTCTTTTAATTAAATAATAAAATCACTTTATCCTAAGCCTTTATTTAATTAAAATGAATTTCCTCCTCTTTTATTTAAATAAAAAATCCTCACTTTCCTTCTTATCCTATGTTGCACAAATAAA
>MU223980.1:115455-134653 GCA_018584345.1 Thuja plicata | reverse complement strand
TTAATGACGTCAATTGTAGTGTATTCCATCATTCCATATTCAATCTATATAGATTTCCATCAACAAAACATTGAATTTTAATAAAATGAAGACCATTTTATTTTATTTTATGTCAAGTGAATATTTGGGTACCCAGTTGCCAACTTTCTTTTGGCCTCCCATATTATTTTGGCCCATCTATTTTCCTCAAAATGGAGATTTTTTTTCCCAAAAATGGGGGCCATTTCTTGAAGACAAGATATGATTGAAAAACTTGTTTTTTTTCTACTTCATAGTGGTGGAGATGATTTTTGAAGATTTTGTGTTTTCGGTGGTATTTTTTTTTTTCCATTTGAAATCAAATCTTTATTTTTGGCTCCCGAACTTGTAACTTTTGTCAAAATCTCTAATTAACTTTTGTCCCAATCTCTAATTCTCATAATTATTTTAGTGTTGGAAAGAAATTGAGGATCTCTAAAAAGTTTCCTATACTTTTTTTCGCATGTTCTCTAGATTTATGTTCTTCATTTATTTTCTAGATTTGGTGGTTATGTTGCGAGTATAGTGACTAGTCTATTAAATACTTTGGTTATTACTTTCAACCCCCAAAATGGTTCCTCTTATTCATTATGTTAACTTTGTTTATTCATTTTTTTTCTTCCCAAATTTACATTAGTGACCTTAAGTTTTAATTTACTTTCAACCCCCAATATATTTAATCTTTCTAAAATGATTAATGTGTGTCTAAAATTTTAGTGACCTTAAGTTTTAATGGTCTTTCAAGGATTTCGAAACCTAATTCATTGTAAATTGGTCTTTAACAATATATTCAATTTTGAAGGTTCATGAGGTCATCCACTCTACCTAGGTCTCTCTTAATTCTAGTTTCCTCCTTAAGTTGGATCTTTCAAAGGCCTATGATCGGGTGGATTGGGATTTATTGATCAAAGTTCTTAGATCCTTTGGGTTTGGAGAAATATTACTTCAATTGATTTTTCAGCTTATTAGTACTTCTACAGCTGCCATTTTGATCAATGGATCTCCTTCTAGGTTTTTTAAACCTTCGAGGGGTTTAAGGAAAGGAGATCCTCTTTCTCCTATCCTCTTCTCAATTTTGGCTGAATGCTTGGGGTGACTTTTTCAGAAGATGGCCTCGAATGGATCTTTTAAAGGCCCTTCCCCTTCCTCTACTTCTAGTCCCTACTCGCATGAACAGTTCGTGGATGATACCATCTTAATGGGTTTTTCCTCTATTTAGGAAGCCAGGACTATCAAAACGGCTCTTACTACCTATACCATTCGCTCGGGTCAAATAATCAACTGGGATAAGAGTTCCTTATATTTAATTAATACTCCTGAGGAAATACAGCATAAAATTTCCAGAATTATAGGCTACAGAATTGAGTCTCTTCCTGCTACCTATCTGGGTCTCTCTCTTGGTCTTAAACCTCTAGACTCTTTCTGGGGTGGTATTGTTGACTTATTTAACAGGAAGCTGGGTGGTTGGAAATGAGCCATGCTAAGCCAAGCTGGCAAACTTTAGCTCCTTAAGGTGTCATTGCAAAGTCTCCCTGTCTATGCTCTCAGTCTCTTCAAGATCCCTGGGAAATATGCTGACATCATTGAAAAAATCCAAAGAAATTTTCTGTGGTCAGGAGTAGAGGAAAAAAAGAAATTTGATTTAGTTGCTTGGGACAGGGTCTGCACTCCTAAAAAGTGGGGTGGGGGGGGCTAGGTATCCGCCCTATTAGAGCTACCAACTTGGCATTGCTGGCAAAATAGATTTGGAGAATTTTTGGTGTTAAAAGAGAATGGAATGATATAATTCATAAAAAATACCTCTTCTCCTTTTCCCATATTTTGGAATTCTAGAAAACTGACCTAAAAGTGCAAGGATCTTTCATCTAGAATAGCATTTAGAATGCTAAGGATGCGGCTTTTAAAGGGGCTAAGTGGTTTTTAGGAAATGGCATAAAAATTCATTTTTGGGAAGAGTGCTGGATAAAAGATTATCCTCTAAATTCTATTGCTGCCTTTCAACCCGTTATCAATCAGTGTATTCAGAGATATGGTACTATGGTCAGGGATTATTGGAAAAAGGGCAGGTGGATTGATTTGTCCCTTTATTATGAAATTTTAAAACCTCTTATGCTTGACCTAGTGATCTGGAAGGTCAAAATTTCAATTGAAGATAAGCTCCTTTAGGGAGTTCTTCCTTCTAGAATCTTCATGGTTGCCTCTTGTTCTGAGATTTTATTAAAGCAACTGAATCCCCTCCCCTTTTGGGCTCAAGTGTGGGAAAATTCTTTAATTCCTAAAATTAATATCTTTTTTTGGCTGGTTTTGCAGAATAAAATCCTTATAATTGAAAATCTCTAGAAACGGGGAATGATGCTGAGTAATAGACATTTTTTACGTAAAATGTTGAGGAAATGGTTTTCCATCTGACCATTGACTATACATATGCTTGGGAGATTCGGGATGAATTATTATAATGCTGGGAGATTAAGTGGTTTTTCCCAATAACATGGAAAGCTTTTGTAATCAGTGGAAAAAAGAAGATTCCCCCATTGATAAACATTTGTGGAATATTATTCCCCCCATGTTATATGGTGGGTTTGGAGAGAATTCAATGACAGAGTCCTCAGGAACATTGATCTTCCTGAAAAAGGGATTGCTAAGAAGATAAAGAGAAGTATTAAGGAAAACTTCAAGATGTCATCTTGCAGAATGCTGGATTTCAATGCTAGTGATATGGGTGTAAGGATGGAAAATCACAATCCTCATTCTAGAGAGAATGCCCTCTAGCTTTCTCCTCTGCCAGGATGGATAAAAATCAATTTCGAAGGCACTACCAAAGGCAACCCTGGCCCAGCTGGTTGTGGGGCCTCATCCGTGATGACATGGAAAATTGCTTGGCTGCGGTAGCTTTACCTATTTGGGTGCAAAACAACCACATGGCGGAAGCCATGGCCCTTCTTTAGATGCTAAAACTTGTCAAGAAACACATGGCACAAAATGTGTGGATCGAGGGTGACTCACTCAATATTTTAAAATGTATTAATGACAAGACTAAGCCATCATGGACAATTAAGGAGATCATTGAGGAGGCTAGGATCATAATTAATTCCTTCAATCAAGTTATTGTTAATCATGCCTATAGGGAAGAGAATGGTACATCAGATGAGTTGGCCAATTTTTCAGTTAAAGCTAGGGACATCATGATTTGGCACAATTACAAAAATTTGATCGTCGATATCAAAGCCAAGTTGGCCTTAGACAGATCCCAAAGCAAAAGGGTTGATTGGGTGTATCTTGAGAAGCTATAATTATTAGACACTTTTTAAAAAATCAGAGGAAAATGAGCACACAAAGTGGTGTCTTTCTGAAGAACTCTAATTATAGACACCAGCTAACCCTTGTTAATTTCAATGTTACCAGTTTTTGTAACAGTTGGATTCTCTCTACATTTTTTACCGTCTATGTGAGTTTTGTGATCATGGGAGGTGGGCTTAACTATAAAGAGCTGAAGAACTGTGTCAAATAGAGAAAAATGTTGGAAGCTTGGGATATTCTTGAGAAGGTAGGTCTTTCCACCTACATGGAAAGATTGCATGGGGCGAAAGATAGTGCTACCAAATTATTTGTTGATTCTTGGAAAAATGGGGTTGTTAACATAGCAGGCATCACTGTGAACATCACGGAGGATTTCATAGCTAAGATTTCTGGGCTTAGCACAAATGACATCAAATTCTTCCAGGACGGTAAGGTATCTCGAAAGGTCATTCAGCGCTTTCCAAAGAGTAAGGAGGAGAAAAAAAAGTCTTGTAAAAGAGTCTGGAGGATGCTATGATGTGGCATCATTCAAAGAAATTTGGGCTACTGTTATGATGGCGATTATGGAGCATGTTACCCTAGATGGTAAGTTTAAAAGAGCCCATTCTTACCACTTTGTTTTGCTCTGTCATTTTGGGCATAAAATTAGGGTTTCCCTGCCTTTCTATATTTGGCAATCTCTCCGTTCTAGCATTTCCCAGCACAAGAGGAAGGAGAAGAAACCCATTTTTCATGAGGGGTTGATTCTTTTAATTGTTGAACACATAAAGAAGATGGCTAGTGTAAGCCCTGTCATAACCCCGTCTAAATCTAGTTTGGGTAAAAAGAGAATTAGGGATGTGAATGTGGAAGATAAGAGTTTGATAGATAAAAAATTAAAGAAGGATAAGGAGACTACCATGTATACGGACACCTCTACTGAGAGTGTGGAAGGCTATGATAATATGGCTGATTCCACTGAGGAAGATAGTTACTTTTCTTCCTCAGTCTTGAATTCAGTTTCGAAGGAGAATGTTAACACAGATGAAGAGGTTACGGGCTCTATGAACAAAGGAAAAACCTCAGATTGCAAGTAGAACATAGAGGATAAGAAAAAGGAGGAGGATGTGGGAGGTCAAAAAGTGCCAATTCTGGTTTGAGTATGATAGTTCTGAAGACCATGATGTGCCTATATCTCTGAAGCTTGAAGTAGTTATGGATTGTGGTCAGGACACTCAGAAGGATGTGACAGAGGTGGAGAATACTTCCCCTGCCAAGGAGACGAGATTACCATAGGGGAAGACAGACAATGCCCCTGGTAATTCTCGGAACATCCCTTTCATCAAAATGGTGGACTTGCAGGAAAGGAATGTTCAATTACTGAGGGATGACATGGATGATAAGATCAATCCCCCCTTTGGGGTCCTCCAAACGGCCAAAGCTGCTTCTATGTACTCCTTTCGGTTAATGAAATGGGTGTTCCAGGAGATCAAGAATTTAAACCTCAAGCACTGTTCGATTGTTGCTAAGATGGACTCTCTACAGACAGAGCTAGAATCTAGCCGTAAAACTATGGTGGAAAAGGTTACTAATGATGAGGACAATAATGTGTAGAAGTTAGAAGCCAGAATGGAAACCATGGAGAATACCATGAAAAAACATATGCAAGACTACAACAATTTTATGGGTTCGGCCATGGATTATTTTTTGACCATTAAGGCAGAGCTGGATACTGGGTCCCCTAGTAAAAATATAGAGGATATCACAGAGAACTTGGAAGATGATGGCCCTGAAAAACGCACCAGATCAGCAAGAAAGAAGAAAATTCATGAAAGGATCCAGGAACTCTCAGAGTTAAATGCAGTGATAAAGAAGATATCTGAAGTGAAGTAGGAAGCCGCTGAGGCTTGTAAGGAGCTTGTCTAGATCTCTGGTTTCTGGTTCTAGTGGTTTTTCTTTTTTGCTAGTCTCTGGCTTTTGGTTTTTTCCTAGTTTTTTGTTGTTAGTTTTGGCTTTAGCATACTGGTTTCCAGTCTTGTTTCTTTTTGGAGTGCTTAAATGTTAAAACTTTTATTCTAGCTTGTAAGGGGTTTTGGGTCCCCATTCAAAACCTATTTTTCCCTGCAATCAAAAACAATATATTTGATCTACTTTTTCTTGGAAGAATTTGTAAGCTTTGGTGTTATTTAATCTCAAAAATTACAAGTCTCTCTAGGATAATCTTATATATAGTTGGACAATACATCACAAAGAGATTGAGTTTTCCCTCTTAGTATTATAAAGTTGCATATATTTTTCTATGTGCATTAGCAAGCCATACCTTAGATTTGAAACCTTTACTCTAGATACATAATTGGTTTGATTTGATTCAACCTTATTTCATGATCTTATTACATTCATAATTTAAGACTCCACGTGACTCTTTTTTAATCCTAGATAAAATAAGATTTTACATTAAGTTTATAATCTAACGAGTTTATGGAAAGATGGTTCAATATATGCAAGATTATCAAACAAGGTGGCAAAAATACTCGAATAGTCGTAGAACTCAATTAGTGAAATGTTCCAAATCCTTATATTATCTATGATTTTTTAATACTATATTTTTGGTATCAATTAATTTAATTTTTTATTTATATTTCAATTAACCTCTATAAATAAACTTTGTCAATACTTCAAGGAAATCAGGTGGTGGGATGGCCTAATAAGGAGTTGAAAAGGATACTTGATTATTGCCTATGCTAAAAATTTAGAGGTCCAATCTTTTAACTTTGTCAAAGCTATTGACAACCTCCATAGTTTCCTTTATACTATTAGAAAATTTATTAAAAATTTTATTGTTGAAGAGGATTATAAAAATGTTATAGACAGGCTATGCTCCAAAGCAAACCCTTGGTTGTCTCAAGAATATATATTGGAGAGACTAGTTAAATTTGATTAAATATAGTAAATTTAAAATTTAACATGTTTATATGGAGGGTAACTATGTGGCTTAGTTTTAATCCAACCTAGGCACCCAAATTTAATACATTAGAACTTACTAGTATGATATATGTTCTCTCACAAAGAAAATATTCTCATAATTTAAGAATGGATGCAAAACAATGATCTGCATGTTTTGACAAATGATTTAGTGATATCCTCAACATGAAGGATATTATGCTTTAAAGAGAGTTCAATGGTGACAATTATTCTCTACATTATAAAATGGTTTCTTAGGATTTTTCTCCCTTATTAAACTATTGGATATTGTTATATTCTAGGATCTAAAACTCACTATCATTCAGGCTTGCATTAAAAGGAAATTAACTAATTGGAATTTGGCTTACATTTTCAATCATATTTGGAGGCTTCTAGATGAGTTTGAATATTGTTTTATCTTACATTCGTACCCAGAAGGTAACCGAATTGCGGATCTCTTATCAAATTTGGGTTGTGATTCAATAAATATGGGATTACTTTGATTTAATGACTACAACAATGATCACAAGGAACTTTGTAATTTAATCACATGTGAACAAGGTAATTTATGATGAATGGGGTTGTACTCGATGCTGTGTTTTGTCTGATTGTTTATTCTTGTACCCGCTTGGTCATAAATTTGTATCATGATTAGTGTTGTACGTATTCTTTGGGCATCATTCCAAGTTGTGTTTGCTTTCATAGCGAAGGTTTTTTACTTTTGTTAAATTCAAAGTCTTCTTAGGTTCTTTTTGAGCTTGGCTTCATTGAAAAATGTATCATCGAAATGTAATTGGACTGAGAAGTAGATTTTTCTTGCTATATTATTTTCCCAAGGAGTCTTAAAAATAGCTTTATTAATAAATTTATATATACAACAGCTTTGTCTACTTTCGCCTTAAAAAAGAAAAAAAAAAACTATTTCCATTTATTTGAAGAGTTCTTGGAAGGTTAAATTATTTGCATGAGGGGGTTAGTATTTTTAAGTCTCTATGGAGTCAATTGCTACTACAAAGGGCCTCCAAATGGTAAGGGTTCACATTACTAAATAAGTTGAAGATAATTACCAAGAAGTGATGAATTGGTTCTAAAAGAGGGTCAAAAAAATGAACCAATTGTAGAATGGATTTAATAGTAAAGATCTATTGGGTGTATGATAAAGGTTGTAAAAGTTCATATGACGTAATATGTCATGTTGTACAACTGATATAAAATATTTCACTCCTGCCTATTTCCTATGCTTAAGCCTTTCTATAATTATGTTAGCATGATTTTTTTTCTTTTTGTCTTCATTTTTCCTTTAAAGATAATTTTCAAGAAGTTTTTTTGAATGAGAAATATATTTCCCTATACCAAGGGATAAAATATTTCCTTTTTATCATGAAAACATATCCATAACCTTAGTTCCAAGTATTTAAATGAGGATCTATCTAATCTTTCCCTTCTAAAAGGAAAAAATGTTGTAAACCAAATCTTCTATTAATTTTTACTCTCCTCATACTATCTATATCAAAAAGTATGTTGTGGACCCTTTGCCTCCCCTTAATAATTCTAAAAGATGAAAGGTATTCTTTAGGAAACCCTTTTTAGGCCCTAATCTTGTATCTAGTGATGAGGATGAATCCTCCAACTAACTCTCGAGATTAAGATCTCAAATATCCATATTCTCCACTAAAACAAAATAATGGGGAAAACTTAATCTCTCCTCCCCTAAAAAACCATTGAAAACCACTACACTGTATATGATCTCACAATCATATTCAACCATTTTATTTTATTATATTTATTTAAAGGTAATAATATTTTTCTATTTAGGGACATCAAATATTCGTAGAGAATATATGATTGTTCTTTCTGGTCACATGAAGGGGATCCATAATTATAGGTCTTGTGTTAAAGTGAAGAGGAGAATCAACACCTTTTTCAATTCTATTTATATCGAAAATGACATTCTCAAATAAAATCTTGCCTAATGGCATGTGGTTAAGAGAAAAAATCACAAATTAGAGACTTTCACCATTATTAAAGTATAATTTTAGTAGCTTGAGAAGATTAAATATGATGTCTAGGAGAATCTACAAAAGCGTCATATGGGAGAATCTAAAAAGCCTTATAGAGGAATTTGATAAACGGGAGACCTTAAAATAGATATAGATTCCCTTTAAATAGAATAGCCTAAACAAAAGATTCTCAAACTAGACTTACTAGAGCGACAAAGTATGACGATAAAGGTAAATCAATTTGTCATTCTATAGATACTCTTTTTAAAGATAAGACACAAAGAAAAGAAATCCAAGGAGGATTTTTTGAGGAGAAATTTAAATTCCTTGATTGTGAGTAGCAAGTCATTGGTGGCCTAAGCATGTTTCTAATATGTAGATGCTTCTTACTATAGCTATTTTTTTTGTTGGCTCTCTCCAATTATTCTTTCTTTTTTGTTCTTATTTATTTGTCCTTTTATTTTTATGTCAAGTCTCACTCATGTAGTAAGACTTCCTATATTTTCCCTTATCGTTATTTTGTAATAGATTTGGATCATTTTTCAAAGGTTGATGTTCTAGAAAAACCTTTTTACACACTTGTGACCATGTGATAATCAAAATTATACTTGGTACCATTTTTTTTTATAATGTTACACTAATCCTGATTTTGATTTTCTATACCTAGTCTTGTCAAGATTAGGTTTAGGGAAATTTGTGTGATTCAATATTTGTCATTATATGGTTGTTGGCATGCACATACAGTAGTTGGCTTATTTTTTCATCCATTACATCCTTATCTTATTCCAAAATAATTAGTAATTTATTACATCAAGAATATAATAGTATTACTCGATGCTTCATAACAAATATTTTTGTTTAAGTTTAAATATTTATCAAGTAATAAATGTGAACCATTAGAAAAATTACATAATAAGATATTATATTTTTATAAGTGAAAAATAATAGAATTTTATTATAATTTATTAAAATATATAATGAATTTTATTATCTTGGATAAAGAAGAAAATATTCATCAAAATTAAAATTTTGATTCATATTTATGTTATTTTCTAGGTATATTTAAGTATCACAACCATCTCAGTGTTAGAAATGAGTTGAGTAACTAAGAGGGGAGCGGTGAATTAGTTACCACAAAAACAAATCGAAGTCCCTTAGATGTCTTAAAGAAACTTATTACTGTTACTCAACTAACATAAATATTTTGTTGTCACTCTGTTAACAAAGTAAACTTTCAAGATATTAAATTTGATTATCGTTTAGTGATTAAATGCAAAAGCATAAAGAATAAAGTAAATAGAATGTACACATATAACACTAAGATTTCACGTCGAAACCCAATATGAGAAAAACCACCAATTGCAACTAGTCATTGTTTCTTATTCTTCTGAAGTGAGCCCTGCTAGGAGCCAACCCTATTAAAGGTTAAAATAAAACACTGTTAGCTGTGACCCTATTAGAGGATTTGATCACCCTGTAAGGAGTAGCCTTGTTAGAGGTCTTAAAACACTTCAATGTAGAAATATCACCTTGTGCTCGAGGATTTAAAAAAGATTGTTAAGTCTACTCTGTTTAAAATATTTAGATCACTGCTACAATTGTTAGAGAGTAACACTGGATTGACCTGTTTTGAGAAGCAAATATCTTTGCTGATTCATATCTCTTATCTTGGTTTAAACACTTGATCCTCATTGATAAAATATTCTATTGCAGGTCTTTATATTCTGTCCTCAATCAGAATCCCATCTGATTTTGCCTCCACACTTCATATCATAAACACACATATCTCATCACTTATTCAATCCAAACTTGATCTTATATAAATATAATAGGCCTTGTCAAGTCGACCTTAATAACCTTTGAAATAATCAATAAAAATTAATTTCATTGAATCCATATAACTAATTATACATAAAGTGTAAACTATTGTTAGTTGGCTGATACTAAATAGTTAACCTGGTTAATACTGAAATCCTTCAATGTCCGACCAATACTGTAATGCAAGAGTGAACTCGATTAGAACTGAAAAATCACTTTGGTCTTCTTCAATACCAAAGAGTGCTTGGCATAAACAGACTGTGCTCGGTATGGGTATAGATATTTGTGAAACATCAATGTATTTGTGTAAACATTAATGACATTACACAATTGAATAATTGTCATCAACAATCTCCCTCTTTGGCATTGATGGCAACACAACATGTCATAATACAAAGAATTGTAGAGAAATAGACACAAAAACTCTCCCTCTTACATGAATCTCTGTTTCTGATAGAATTTCTCCCTCTGTCATCAATAATTCCTTTTGCATGACATCAATAAACTCTCCCTCTTTGACAACTAATGCCAAAGACACTATCCAATACACATCTAATGAAGTTGTAATGTACCTATAGTACTGATCCATATGCAATAAGCTCTGACAATTTGCAACAACATGTTAAATTTGTTTTGTAGCTCGGTTGATGCATCAATAAACTATGGTTTAGTGAGCTTCAGTTAGGGGAATTACCCCTATCTTTCCTCTAAGATACTAATATGCATCCGTAGATAATGGTTTTGTGAATATGTCTGCAATTTGTTCTTTATTATTCACATATTCCAATCTTACTTCCTTTTCCTAAACCAATTCCCTCAAGAAATGATACTTTATTGTAATATGTTTAGTCTTAGTATACTCTGCCTCTGCTATAGACTGAGAAATGCAGTTTTGTTTCTTGCTTGTCTAGTAGACTAACCTCTTTCCAAGAAATAATGCTCCACCACTTATTCTCTTCTTGTCATCAGCACTTACTTCCCAATCATCATCAGTAAAAGTCTTCAAATCAAACTTTCCTGCTTTCTTGGGTAAAAGTACAAACCTGGGTCACACTTTTATAAAGGAAAAGGACCACTGCATGCAAACTGTTCAACTTTAAAGACATAAAAAGTGGCATTTTTATTTAAAATTTGAGGATGATGTAAACTAATGAAATATGTAAAAATGGATGAAGTTTATGCCTACAATTTTTAAAAAAAAATTTGAACATGAATTGACATAGTTTTTAAATTTTTGAAGTCCATTTTTCAATTCCTGAAAATGTCTGACAATATCGTGTCTACTTCCCACCAAACAAGTATATGAAATAATCTATTTTCCTCTAATTTAAAAATATGTTATAGATAAAATGTATAGCTAGTGTAGAAAAGAAAAAATATTTGTTTTCAATGTATATTTTTTCTGTGATAACTACTCAAAGTTGAACTTATCTGAAATCGACAGTTTTCATCTCCCACCAAATTTCCCCTATCAAATCTATACCATTCAGAAAAGAAAATTACATATTATTGAAGAGGACTCTCTCCTCTAGTGTTAAATATAAATTTTAAATTTTTTTGGTATGGTTTATTATTATTTTATTTATTTGAAGAGGACTCTCTCCTCTAGTGTTAAATATAAATTTAAAATTTTTTTGGTATGGTTTATTATTATTTTATTTATTTGAAGCAACATCTTCTCGAATGTTAAAATACCTACTTGTTGTATTTTGAAATTATAATATATTAGATCTAATAAAAATACTATACACTTTATATGACAATAATATTGACTCTCAAGTCTACAAAAGGGTATTTTTATATTTTTTAAAAATATCATCAAAAAGAGTAGGGATTATTGAAAGGTCAATTTTCTGAAATAATTTTATTTCTTTTGTAATTGGTATAAAATGTATATTTAATAGACATTTCCAATTGGAAAAGTTTAACCACTTATCTAGCTTAGCTAGAATGAATATAGGTAGACCATATGTTTGACGAATATTAATTTTTATTCAGAAATACTCAAATTTAGCTGTGCTGATAAGTGGACCTGAAATGTGACACAACTTTGTGCTTTTACCCTCTTATACCATAATCCATAATTTTAGTACTCTGAAGATATCTCAAAATCCTTTTGATAACCTGAAGGTTATTCTCTCTAGGATTAGCTGAAAACCTTGCAACAATACCGACTGCTAATGCAATATCGAGTCTAGTGTGATCAACATATTGAAGTTTACCAATCATGGATCTGTAGGTAGTCTGATTTACCTCCTTTGAATAATCATCCTTAGACAACTTATGTCATGTATGTTGGAAATACAATAATGGGAAAGAAAGATACTGAGAGAGGGGGGGGGGGGANCATGGATCTGTAGGTAGTCTGATTTACCTCCTTTGAATAATCATCCTTAGACAACTTATGTCATGTATGTTGGAAATACAATAATGGGAAAGAAAGATACTGAGAGAGGGGGGGGGGTGAATCAGATCTTCAAAATTAAACACTTAAAATAAACTGATCCACATTCACACATAAATGAATTTAATGTAATCTCAAATAGCATCCACACCATGAAATAAATAACACATTACACAATAACTTGGTAACCCAGAAACTCAAATAGGTAAAACTGGGGTGCGGATGACACCCACAAAATCCTCCACTACTGCAGTAATAAAGTGTACCTATAAAGGTTACAATGTTTGATTACAAAATGTAATCTACCCTATTAGAGGTCTGCCCGGTTAAGAGCTTTAGATCATTACAATCTACGCTATTAAAGGATTTAAACTTATAATGAAGTAAGCACTCTGTTAAGAGATAAATAAAGGCCTGCTAAAACTACCCTGTTAAGAGATTTTCACCTGATACAATGATTAAAAAGTCTCAAGTATTGATCCTTTGATATGCACTCTAATGCTGATGACAGATTACCTATTTTTAGTATCTCTTCTGATCTTATAATATAATATACCTTTACTCTTCTGTTCACTTTGTTAAGCTCTGCTTGATCTCTGCTTCTGAACAAAATAATCCTCTATGCATTTTACTTCAAAATGTAGTCACTTCAAAAACTACTCTTCTATCTCTTACACATACATAAAATAGGGTTTCAAATCAATCTAATATATCTATACAGATCTGACAGTGAGATCTAGATCAACGATCAAGATCCAATACCCATACCATGATTGTATTACAATTAATGGTTACAATGAGTAATGCATAAGATAAAAAAATTAAATGCATAATTAAATCCGTATAAGAATATTAAATGCACACATAAGTCAGCCAAAAAATCTTATACAAGTCACCCGGATCACTTATCCTTGAAGTTTGTATCATTCCTCACAAGTATACAAAACCTGTCCTGCTCGGAATTTAACATCCATGTCTACTCGGCTCAACAATGTAACTCGGCTCGGCAATGTAACTAGGCATACTGAAAAAATTGCTCGGCCTTGTATAGTTTTATCTCGGCCACAGTGATAGCCTACTAAAACTGCCTAATGAAATGACTAAGTGTTGGGCACTAATCATCAACAAAACTTAGAGATTAACAATCTCCCCCTTTGATATTAGTGGAAAAAACACTTATCATTACTTCTGTACATTTCATCAAAATATTGCCTAAGTATGCTAAGTACTCCCCCTAGGAATATACTTATAAAAAAGTTTACAATGCCTTCAAAAATTATATACAAGTGTACCTTTATTTTACTGATGTTGCTGTACTGATGTGTCCTTTCATAACTCCTTACTAACTTCCTTACAAACTTCCTCCTTCCGTAGTACTAACTTCCCCCTTGTTTTTGTCACTAATTGCTGGTGAGGTTATGTTGTACTTATCCAAAAATTTCTTATGAAGCTACAGGGTGGATTCAAATGTTGTATCCCAGCTTTCCTTTGCAACCTTCATAACTTCCAATTTTATTTCTAGCTCGGCAGCTAGGCTCACTAAACTTTTTGTAGTCGATAGATTTGCACTGCTCTATGATCACTCCTTAGCTTTTGAAAGTTCCTTCTGTATTACCTTCAAATGAGGCAAAAATATTTTCTGAATAGTTATCAACTTGGCCCTTATGCAACCATCTTTAGCCATAAGCTCGGCTATTCTCCTTTGTGCATTTATCAACTTATTAAAATGTAAAGAACTAGAGGTAGTATCTTTACTTAAAGTAGTACCAGTTGATCTCAAATCTAACTGTAGCTTCTCAACAAGTTGTAAATTATCCTTTGTGAAAAATTCAACATCACATAATTTCTTATACAAAGAATAAACATTGGCTGTAACTTTCTCTAAGGTTTATACAAGAACAGAAAGTTCAACCTATTTTGTTTCTATCTCTTCTGAGATCTTCTCTAGAACTTTGCTCTCAAATCTTCTCTGGGACCATTGTAGAAGCTTCTCATTGTTGTCTATGTCCTTGTCTATTACTTTCTGTACAATCGTGACTAGTTGATCTATGATTGGAGCTTGAGGAATTTCATCCTCTAAGTAAAAAGCCTTTGTAAATATGTCTTTGATGTCATGCAACACCTGCTTTTGCTTTTATTCTATCTTCATCCCTTCCTATCTCTTCTTCCTTTTAAGTAACTCTTGAAGAGTCCCAATTCTTTCAAAACATAACTCATTGGGATCCCATTGTGGAATAAAAATGACTTCATCTAGTGTTACATCTAAAATCTGTGAATTCTTCTTCAAGATCTTCTTCTTCTTCATTTCTAGAGAACTTAGGCTCGACAACATAATATCTTTCCCTTTGACAGTTTCAGTCTCCAATGCCTCCTTCAATTCTGTCAATACAGTCTGTGGATTCGGCATACTACTGGTTTTAGGACTTGTGGGAGTGGATGATGTAGAGTGTGGTAGCTCAACCAACACTTGTGTTGTCCCTTCTTCTTTAGGCTTATCAACAACATCTATTGTTACTACTCCACTATCTAAAACTATCTTCACAACCTCTAAAATAGGTGGATCTTGTGAAGTTACCTCTTGTTCATTTACTTGCTATTGCCCTTCACTTTGCTGAATACTGACAACTTCAATTTTATCACCAGATGCTGTGGACTTTTCTTCTTCAGTATCAACTACCTTAATAGGCGAATCAGTGTCTTTTCCACTCGGCATATGTTGTTCCTCAGAATTCAGATTGCTTTGATTATCAACTATATAATCCATAGGACTGTTTACAGTCAGATCAACAGAGTTTGTTGCATCTAATGCATCTTTGGGCATGTCCTTTTCTACTACAATTTGATCTTTAAGTATTTGTGGTTCAGGGGTAGTCTTTTCTTCAACTTATTTTATCTTTTTCTCGAATGTCCCTTCACCAGATTTCTTTTCTTTTGGAATGATCAGTCTAAAAATCTCTTTCTAGATCCTTGTGCTTTGCTCTACTACACCTTTTATATCATTCTTTAGAACAACATATCCTCTGAGTTTGGGAAACAACCTACTCTTATAATCCTCTATGAATCTGGTTCGTTGGTTAGAGGTTAACTCAGTAATTATCTTTGCTAGGGTTCCTTCCCTGATTGTCTTTTAGTGGCAAGTGCAAATTCCCAAGTGCAAATTCCCATTTGCAAATTCAACTCCTCATCACTATCTAGCCTCAGATTTAATTTCCTTCTTGGTCTTTTTGCTGTCTCACTCAGCTCAGCCTTAGGAGAAACCTTTGCTTCCTTACCAGAAATAATTTTTGAAACTTTTCTCTTACCATATACTTTTGTTTTCACTTCTATTATGGAAGTGACAGTAGATGCTCTTGTCCTTGGATGATTAGCCGCAGGAGGTGTAACCTTGGGTTTGATTTGGCTAGGCTTGGTTACTATGACAATTGATGGATTCTTGCCCTTAGCTTTCTTTGTAACTTCTTGTGATACAATGACTTCCTCCTCAGTAGAAATATCCTCACCTTGTCCAGTGGTTAGACCTAGAGGTACATCCTCAGGTTCTTCATCACTACCCAAGCCAACCATTTTCTTCAGATTTTTCACTATCTTGTTTCTTTTCCTCTCCATAGTTCCTTCATTCAAACTTCTATATATCTTAGCCTTAGCTTCATCAAAGTTTACAAATCTTTGTACGGTGGTGTTAATTGCCTCGGCCAAGAGTGCAGTGATGGCGGTTGATGCTTCATCAAAATTAATCTCATATGGAAATGGCTCTAAACATGTTATTCTAGGAGTCACTGCCTTGATATAAGTGTTATCTGTATCAAATAGAAAATATATTTCCTCATAAGGCTTCTCCACTAGTGACTTAGGAATCCTAGTCCTTAATCTCATTCTCTTCTTGAATTTTACAAAATAGCTACCCATAATGCTATTGAAATTGCTTCCTAATTTCTCTATGCATTCACTAATCTAAACTGTAATGGGTCTATCCTTTTTCCAAACAATATTTCCTAGTGTAGGAAATGTGTCTTAAATGTAGAAAAATATACATGCTAGTAAAGAACCAAACTTACATGAAGAGCTCTTAGCCTTTCTGATTGATGCAAGGTTCTCGGCTAACTATGTCTGTTGTAGCTCGACAAGATCATATGTGTGATTATTCTTCACAATTTTTCATGCCTGATCAACTACTATACAAGGAACATTATCCAATCTGCTGGACTGACAGAACTTGTGTGCAATTACCCTTACTCCAAAATCAAGTTGTAGGTCAGTAATTGTAGAGATATTCATACTTATGTTGTTCCATACCACTCTAGTGTTTAATGTAATTTCCTCTTTTCTATTATTCCTCATTGTCCACTTTCCATTCACTACAGGATATCCAGTCACCCGATGAATCATGCTTCTGGTGATCTTGACTGGTCCATTATCTAGCCACATACTCATGTCATGAACTTGTCTAAGGATAACCTTGATCCATTCATCTTTGAAACCTCAGGGAAGATCTAGGGCATGAGTTACCCCTTTTTTGGCTAAGTGTTTTAATTCTACCTTTAGAACTCCATTATCACACAATTTTCTATAGGATTTCCTTAATTCATTATCACCTACTTCTCCAATTTTAACCATGTAACATGATCTAACATCATGAATCATAAGTACCTTAGGAGGGATGGATGAGAGGGATCCCATTAAATCACTCTGTATCGCACTTTTAGGGATGGATCAAAAGTTGAGAGGTTCACATTCATCACTCTGAATCAACTGAATTTGTTATGGTTCTGCCTCCATACTCTTAGCTGGTGCAGAACAGCTTGCAACCATAATTCTAAAATTTAGGGTTTGAGAGATTAAAAAAAAAATACCTTGGCAAGTAATGTTTCACACTGTTCTCTATTCACTATTCACTTTAGGATTTCCAATGGCACACTAATGAAATCTCTGTTCCTATCTTTGTTAAGATCAATTCTGTAAATCACTTCAATCGCTCTGTAAATAGTAAAATAGCTAGGTGAAAAATGAAATATCAATTGTTCATCCTTTATAAGCTACGAAAGGTCAAGGTAGGCGAGCATTAAATGTTTTTCCCATTGAGTTAGTGCAATTTAGCTATCCTTGGCCTTAACACAACTTGCATCCCACTCAGCTCACTACACTTGGCCTTCACAGAATTTTAATCGGCTAACAAAACTCAGCACTTAATAAAGAAATCGGCTTTAGTGTCCATGATAGATGCTCGACACCTATAGTGCAATTTTCTCATATCAGCATTTTGTCTTCAAATATGTCCTGGTGCATCTTATCATATGCAAATACGGACTTTTTGTACATTTCATGTTAGGAACTGATGTAAGATAAGAATTATTAAATACAGTTTGTTACATACCTCTTTCTCTTAGTTGGAGATGATGTGATCACCTAATCCATTGGATTCAGTGACCTCATCTTAATTAGCTTCATTGTTGCATGGTTCAGACTTCTTAACCCATGTCTTGTTCATCTGTGCTCTAATTTTTTCAATTGTAGGTGCAGGTACTCTAGTTTTGCAATCTTTCCTTGTATGGCCAATTTTCAGACAACTGTGACAAACTAGGCTTCCATTCATCCAAATTTTAGACTTTCCTCTGAAATGTGTCCTTATGCAGTTTTCTGGAACATGTCCATACGCACCATTGTAATGACAACTATGCCATGTGTTGTAATCCCAATTGTAAGTATTGCCTTTTCTTGGTGATTTCTCTTGTACCTTTGATGTCCATTGTTGTTTACCTTTAGATTTGCAATCTTGTGCTCTATGACCATATTTGTGACAATTATAGAAATTACCATTGATTCTAGGTGTTTTTCTTGCCTTTGCCTTACATTCACATGCTTGATGTCCAAACTTATTACAGTTAAAGAAATAACCATTAAAGTTATTTTTAGGATTGGACTTACCATTCTTGCTTCGGCAAATGTTTTCCGTATGACTTGATTTTCCATAGTGGTGACAAATAGGTTTCTTGTTTCTTTGCTTTGCATTCTTTCTTTCACCTGTCTTAGATGATTCTCCATCTTAAGTGGTTGTATGTTGTTTAGTGTGACCTAACCCAGAAGAATCTTTAGGTATTCTTGATGCTTCCACCAGTTGTTCAAAGTAGTTCATAGCTGCACTTGGATCATTTACTCTATTATTAAGTTCTTTCTCAGATCTCAATTCATCTTTCAATTGACTGTTCTTAGACCTAATATTTACAATCTCCAAGTCTTTACTGTTGATCTCCTGATTCATAATGAGTAGTTGATTAGCCATGTCTACTTCATTAACTGTCAATGTTTGCACATCATGTGTTCTTTCATCAAGTCTGATAGTCATCATTCTTTTGTCTTCTTCTACCATAGCCTTGTCATCTTTGGCTTTCTTTTTCTGTTCAACAACTTCACACATTCTTATTGATTGGGCTTCCTGTTCCTTTTTCAAATTTTTGACTTCTTCACATAGTGCACTATTCTTTTCCAGTAGATCTGCTATTGCTGCATCGCTCTCAGTAGAATCTCCATTCTGAAATAGATTTGTGGTGTCCTCTTCCTGATAATGAGTGTCATTCATTTGTTTGGCCAAATCTTTTGTTGCAGCCAAGGACTTCTTTAATTCCTATCTTGCAGTCTCAAGCTGTTGTAGTGCTAGCTGAACATCAATCTTTTGATTCTCAATGACTTTACCCATCTTGTAGATCTCCATCTCAAGATCTTAATT
>MU223980.1:89131-102248 GCA_018584345.1 Thuja plicata | reverse complement strand
ATAACATCATATTTTCACATAATCAAGTGCATTTAAATTACACAAGCATCATCCTCTTCTAGTGGAATAATTCACTTAAATCTACATGCAATAGAAATGTTTTTGAACATAGTAAATATTATATCTTTAAACATGTTATTCCAACCTAATTGCCTACAATAAAAAAAAAAGTATACACCAAGTACATTTAGTAACCACTAACCATTAGTTCACATCTCACGATAACAACATAAGCAACAAGATTACCCAGAGATCCCAGTACTGCAACCTAGGCTCTGATATTTTGCCTCCACACTTCATATCATAAACACACACATCTCACCACTTATTCAACCCAGACTTGTCCTTATATAAATATAATAAGCCTTGTCAAGTCGGCCTTAATAACCTTCCAAATAATCAATAAAAATTAAGTTTGTCAGCTGCATATAACCAATTAAACATAAAGTCTAAACTTCTTTTAGTCGGATAACAAAATATTTAACTCAGTTAATACTAAAATCCTTCAATGCTGACAAATATTGTAATGCTTGAGTGAACTCGGTTAGAATTAAAAAATCACTTTGGTCTTCTTCAATGCCTGAGAGTGCTTGGCATAAACTGACTATGCTCAGTTAGGTTATATATATTTGTGCACAATCACTATGTTAGTAAAAAATGAGAGGGAGGGGGGGGGGGGGGGGGGTTAATCAGTGGCCTCAAAAATTAATCCTTAAATAAACCCTGAAACCTTATAACCAGAGATTATTCTTCTAGTTATCTTTTATCCTATAAGATGAATGCCTTAAAATACATATATTAATTTACTACTTTTCGGATTACTTTTTAAAACCTTCTTCTTTATGTTTACTAATAAGAAGTCATCTATTTACTGAAACATAGTAAATATGTAGAGTATACAGATCAATCTAGAATTAACTATGTAAGATACAAAATAGTAAAGAGATGAATCATACACACATAACACATGAATTTTTAATGTGGAAACCTTGTTAAGGGAAAAACCACTGGGACCGGTACCACAAATTTTCACTCTTCTGAAGTGAGGCCTATTAAGAGCCAACCCTATCATCTAGTATCTAGCATCTAATTCTACCATCCTTGATCAAACACTCACTTGGCCTATCAATAGGTATCGCGCATATCCAATGCTACTTTCATGATCAAACTTTTTAATACTCCTTGGGATGTATCTCAATTGTAAAAGACTTTTAAGTCCTACTTGGTTAAGAGAATTTATGCTTCAATGGTTAAAATGAAACACTAATGATCTGTTCATACATACAACTTAATTGCAGATTTTTAGATCTATTGTAAGTCCATTACCTCACTGATCAATATAATCACTTATAACTTTTCTCCACACTTGTTTTTCTTTGTGATGCTTGTCTCACTGTTCGTCGGTGTCATTGGAATTAGCTCTTCCTTTAGCTTGTTGATCAGGACTCAATGAAGACTTTCTTCTCCTTCAGATTTTCTTTAGCATCTTTCCTCTTCAGTATTTCTTCTCACCTAATTCCCCCATTCATAATGAATTGGGTTTGTCTCTATATAGACATGATTTACTCTTTTCTTGGCTTCCTTGACTCTTGGCGTGTTCCATAATTCTTGCCAATATATTTAAAGCAAACTAAACAACATTTTTTCATTTTTTGAACTTTCTATTCTGTCGGTCAACACTTTAGTTAGTCATCGATGATAACTGACTGTTTGGTCGGTGTGACTTAAGTTTTCATCAGGATCTCTATCCTTTTCTTTTCCTTTGGGAAACACTGAAATTTTTTTCGTCGGGTTACATTGTGTTTTCCTCGTCGGGCAACACTGTGATTTATCTCTTTTACTCTGACCATCGGTGTATGTTCTCACTTAGTGAATACTTACTTGACTTATATGCATTACTGATAGCATAGCCTTTTATTTATCAATTCTTTGAATTCTTTGTTAGTATTTTCATGACCATACATATTATATCTAGTTGACATCAATGACAATACAATACATTAACTGATTTAATACCTTGCATGAACATCAACTTAACATCTTCAAACATTCAATCAGTTACATGTCATCAATCTATCTCTTTGGCATTGATGGAAACATGCTACATTATCATACTATATTATTTCTAATACAATATAAAATATATAGCTTCATCAATATTTCCTAATGTAACTCATGCAAATGTCTAGCTATCAATAAGCTCAAATAGCTTTGATTTTATTGTTGCAGCTTTCTTTCTGTCTTCAATCCCTTCACTGGATAGATGTAGAATATTATTTTCTCTAATGTGATGTGTTCTCTTCTATGTCAAACTCTCTCCCTTTGACTGTTCTTATGTTTTGATGTTTTCTCTCCCTTTCTATTTGCTCTCCCTTTCTAGTTACTTCTTATTTTTTGATACTGCGATGGATATGATCTCTTCCTGAAATGATAATGGATAAATTCTCTCCCTTTATTAGTATGATAATGAGATATTTCTCTCCCTTTGACATTAATGCCAAACATCTTATCTTTTCAAACAAGCTTTTGATAGTTCTATCAAGTAGATCCTTTCTATCCACAATATATTCCTTGAATTTCCCAATCCATCGGTAATAACTCTGTTGCTCAAAGTAGATAAATACCTTGTTGTGTATAGATGTATCTTTGAAGTCCATCTATTTTCTTGCATCAACATGAATGATATTTTTATAATATGTAGACTGATGCAGCATTCTAGTCATCTTACTGACTAGTAGACAAGGGTCGGACCCCTAGTCTCTTTCTCAAGTACTCAAATGCATTCTTGGGTAGTGACTTGGTGAAGATATCAGCCAATTGTTCTTTTGATTGCACTTACTCAAGTATCACCTCCTTTCCTTGAACTTGTTCTCTCAAATAATGATACTTGATGGCAATATTTTTTGTTTTAGCATGCATGACTAAATTCTAAGAAATGTTTATTTCACTGGTATTGTCACAATATATAATTACTGGTTCTAAAATTTGCATATGCCAACCTTGCAGTAATTGTTTAATCCATGCAATATTTGAGCAGTTTGCTGCAGCAGCAACATACTCTGCCTCTGCAGTAGATTGTGAGATGAAACCTTGTTTCTTGCTGATCCATGTGACAATTCTATCACCCATGAAGAATCCTCATCCAATTGTGCTCTTTCAGTCATCAATATTTCCAGCCCAATCAATGTCAGTAAAAACCTTAAGTTCAAATTTTCCTTCTCTTCTATACCATAAGACATATTCTTTGGTATTCATCTGATATCTTAGAATTCTTTTCATAGTAGTCATATGTGATTCTCTAGGATTAGCAGAAAATATAGCAACTATTCCTACTGCATGTGTAATATCTGGTCTAGTATGTACAACATATATGACTTTTCCAATCATTGATCTGTACAAAGTATGATTTACCTCTGATGACTTTTCTTCACTTTTCATCTTACATCTAGTTGCCATTAGTGTTCCAACCAGTTTGGATTCTTCCATCTTGAATATTTTTAGTACTTCTTTGATGTACTTTGATTGTGTAATGAAAATACCTTCATCTTGTTGGATTATCTGTAGACCAAGAAAGAACTTGATCTCTCCAAACATAGACATCTCAAATTATTTTCTCATCTCATTTGCAAATGATTTGCATAGCATATCATTGCCTCCAAAATTGATGTCATCAACAAATATCTCAGCAACCAAAATTTTAGCATCAGTATCTTCCTTTAAATAAAGATTACTATTTTCACTAGTTCTTACAAATCCAATACTTATAAGATAGGAATGAAGTCTTTCATACTAGGCTCAAGGTGCTTGTTTTAATCCATATAGGGTTTTTTGTAGTCTACATACCATGTCCCTCTTGTCTGGATCAACAAACCCTTCTGGTTGTTCAATTTATACCTCTTCCTCAAGCATTCCATTTAGGAATGCAGACTTGAAATGGGTGCATTTCATTTATATGCATCATAAGAAAGTAATATTATTACTCCTTCTAGCCTAGAAATGGGTACAAAGGTTTCTCCATATTCAATTCCATCTTCTTGTGCATACCCCTTGCATACTAGTCTTGCTTTATTTCTCGTGACTTCTCTATTCTCATTCATCTTATTCCTGAATATCTATTTTGTATCGATGACATTCTTGTCATCTAGTCTCGGTACAAGTGTCCATGTCTTGTATTTTTCTATCTTCTCAATCTCCTCATTCATAGCATTAATCCATAAATCATTATCTTGTGTAGCATTGACAAATTTGGGCTCATAATCACAAATAAGACATCTTGTATTTAGAGACTTACTTCTGGTTCTCATACTAGCGATTTTATCTCCTATGATCTGGTTTTGCGGATTGTTTCTTCTAACATATCTTGCAAGTACAGGTTCAATCCTTTGCCTTTCATCTTGATCATCATTTTGTTCTCCATCACTTTGTGCATCATTTTGAGCAATATTATGATTGGACTGGTATTTGCAGCATGATGCTCGGGTTCAATAATCTATTGCTCGGGAGCTCTACATTGTTGGTTAGGTAGAGTGTCAGGTTCCTCATTGTAAGTAAACCTATTGTAGTCATCTAGTTCTTTAGTGCTTTCCTTTTCATTCTTCTCTACAAATTCATCTATCTTTACATTTGCACTTTGAACAATTTTGCTAGAGGCTTTGTTTAGATATTTATAAGCCTTGCTCTTGGTGGAATACCCTAGAAAGATTCCCTCATCACTCTTGGCATCAAGTTTTCCATTTCTATCATCTTTTAAGATATAACCTTAACTACCAAAAATCTTGGAGTAACTTACATTGGGTGTGTAACCATACCAAATATCATAAGGTATCTTCTTGGTGTCTTTCTTCAATTGTACTTTTTTCAATGTGTAAAAAGTAGTACTAACAGCTTCCCTCCAGAAGATTTGGGTGATCCCTTTCTGTATCACCAGTGTCCTTTCCCAATCAACTATGCATCTGTTCCTTCTCTCAGCAATTCTATTTTTTTGTGGTGTTCTTGGTGCAGAGACTTGTATTTTGATTCCATGCTCATTACAAAAGTTAGTGAATTCATCTAAAATAAATTCCCCTCCTCTATTTAATCTTAAGAATTTTAATTCCTTACCAATTTTCTTCTCAACCATTTCCTTGTACCATTTAAATATCTTAAATGCTTCTGATTTATCTTTTAGAAACATAACTATCATCATTCTAGAAAAGTCATCAAGAAAGAGAATAAAATATCTATCTCCATAATAAATATTTGTCCTCATGGGTCCACATAAATTAGTATGGAATAATTATAGAATTGCATTAGATGTATGGGTCTTGCTTTTGAAACTAGACTTGGTCATCTTACCTTTTTGACATTTTTTACGCATGATGTTGTCAGGCTTGGCCATCATCGGTAAGCCTTTGGCATTTATATTTTTTCTGATCCTTATCATGTTGTCAAAGTTCACATGACACAATATTTTGTGCCACAACCATATGTCTTCATTTGTAGCAATCAAACAAGTGGTTTCAATATCATTCAGATAGAATAAGTTTTCTTTTGTCTGCTTACTGGTACCAATCAGATTTCCTAATTTATTGAAGATATTTTCTTTTTTATTTTCAACTGCTACTTTGTGACCTGAATTATTCAACTGAGAAATACTCAATAGATTATAATTTAATCCATTTACCCAATAAGCATTTTCACATTTTATTTGGTTATTCAACATTATGGTTCCTCTATCTTCAACTAGACAAGGTGTGTCATTACCCATTCTTACTGAACAACCTTTATAATATTCAAAAGTCTCAAAATTTTGCTTATCACCGGTCATGTGATGAGTGCAGCCACTATCTATGATCCAAACATCATTTTTACTAACTTTAGATATGAGAGATGTTTCTACATACCTTTCTTCATCATCATCTGAATCATGTTTTACTGCTACAAACACCATCTCGATATCTTCATCAGAATTGGTGTTAGTGTCTTCATCTTTGCATTTTTCTAGGTAACTGTCCTTCCTTCCTTTGTCCTTATAGTCTCGGGTATCTCTTCTGTCTGATTGTCGGTAGATTTTGTAATCATCTCTGTCATACTTATTTTCAAATGATCTATCATTACTTCTGTCATCTTTTCTTCTATTAGTACATCTTGCAGCAAAGTGTCCAATTTCTTTGCAATTAAAAAAGGCAAGTGGTAATTTACCTTTGTATTTACCTTTGCCTCTCTGCATTCTTCTCTCTATAAGTGCTTCAATTTCATCAAGATTATCTTCTTCACTTTCACCATCTTGTTCTTCTTGTTGAAAATCTTCATTATGACTAGGCCTACTTTAATCTTAGACTTTGCCTCTTCATATGTGCCAAATCTAGGTTTTTTGTTGTTAAGTGGTCCATTCATCAATGCATCAATTGCATTTGTGGCTTGATCTATTTTTATCTCATAGTCAAGAGGTGGTAACCATGTTGTCCTTGGTACAACCTGTTTAATGTGGGTGAAATCTGTATCCACCATAAAACATATCTCATCCCTATGTTTCTCAATCAATTTCTCAGGGATCCTAACTCTCCCCATCATCTTTTCCTTGAAGTCAAGGAAGTATGTAGTCATTAATGAATTAAAGTTATCACCTAGTGACTTGATATAATCATTTATCTATGTTGTGACTGGTTTGGTGGTATCCCACTTCACTTTTCCAAGTGAAGGAAAGTATTCTTGAAAGTAAAAGAATATACACATTGTAATCAAACCGAACTTACATGTGTTTATTTTGGTTGACCTAATTTTTGTCATGTTCTCATCAAGTTTCTTCACCAGGATCTCACATAGATCCATTTGGATTCCTTTAGTTAAAATATTCTAAGACGTGCTTACTACTATTGATGCTATGATGTTAAGTCTGCTAGCTTGGAAGATGTTGTAACCTATCACACATGCATTGAACCTCAGTTCCTCATCGGTGATGGTGTTCACCTTAAGTCCTTTGTTATCTCACACAACACTGGTGAGATTTTCAACTTCCGATCAAGAGGGATGCTTATGTGCCTTAGGTTTCTTGGTTATGGGGTAACCTATTACAACATGTAATACATCCTTTGTGATTTTCTTGGGTTCATCCAACCATAACTTCTGGTCATGCATTCTACTCAGAACTAACCTAATCCAGTCGGTTGTGAAAACCCTCGGGAAATGTAGGGCATTTTTTATCCCTTTTACCTGTAAGTGTTTGTGTTCTTCCTTCAGGTTTCCTTGTTCATCACACAATGTCTTTTAAGCTTCACCCATCTCCAAATCAACAATCTCAGTGATCTTGTAGTGGATATATGACCTTACATCTTCTATCAACAAAAACCTAGGTGGAAGTTTTTAAAATGTGCCAAAATCATGGGGTTACGATGTGATCTCTGGGCATATATTCTATTTAGGTTCCACACAGGTGCTATTCTTTATCATCTTAATGGCATTCTTCTTATCATTCTTCAATTTTACTGTTCTTGAATAGGTTTCCATCATGTTTCAAATTTAGGGATTTTTCAAAAAATATAATAGAGTTCTTCGGTGCACTCGGTACTTACTTCAATCTGTGTGGCTGGTGAGTGATCTATTTTGGAGTGCATTAGATTGAGTCAATGTCATTCTACTATCTACTCTCTTTTCTCTCTATTTTTTCTCTGCTCTATTTGCTGAAATCGTGTGTGAAAAATGAAATCCATCCGTTGAGTATTTATAGAATTTTTCCCTAAGTCTGTCATAAATGCTCAACAACTCACCAGGTCTTGAGGATGGATTTCATCAGGAAGACTTCTCAAATAACATTCTTAGTGTTGCAAGAATGTTCAAGATAGCTATTAAGATTATTTATTTTACCGACAGATCTCGGTGTACTGTCAAGACAACTTTGTGACTTTTCTTCTTTACTGACAGTTGTTGGGTTACATTAGCGACTTAGCCTTTTTATGTGTTGATTGACAATTCTTGGTAAGTGTAGACATCTCATCCTTTTATGTTCAGCAATGATTTTTGGTATGTGTTTGCGGATGGGTTTGTTTTCTTAGAATTGTAAAAAGTTTAACATAACATGTATCTTTATTCGTGCAGATTTTGACTATCTATCAATTTTTATAATGGAACTGATGCAAAATATTACTTGGTGTAGTGCAGTTCCATACTTACTTGTTCTTCTTAAGTGGGGGTGGTGATGTCACCAGATCCATTGGATGGGGTGTCATCATTTGCATTTCTCAGTCTAGCTTCATCATTGTTTGAAGTATTTCTCCACATTTTGTTTCTAGCCCTCGGGATATATTCAATGGTGTTTCCATTGGGATATATGCTTGTCTCTATCATTTTGTCTCTACTGTATTTCTTGAGATGACCAACTTTATGACAGTGTAAGCATGCCATTCTGGGGTTTTTCTAGCCTCTAGACCATTTGGTCAATGTTCTCATGCAGTTTGCAGCAATGTGACCATATCTACCACATGTTGTATAATTTTTCCAAGTACTATAGTCCCATACCTACTAATTACCAATTCTCTTTGGTTGATAAGGAGTTTCAAGACCTTTAGGTTTCCATGCTTGCCTTTTCTTTTTCCATCATTCAAGACTTTTGTGCCCATTCACTTTTCATGTAGGAGAGTATTTCTCCATGTAGGTTTCCTTCTTTGGTTTTTCCATCTTAGACTTACATTCATATGCCTTATATCCTTTCTTGTTACATTTATAACAGAATCTTATGAATGAAGATGTAGATTTAGGAATACCTTTCATTTTTCCTCTACATACATTTGATGTATGGCCTTACTTTCCATAGTGATTGCATGTCAGCTTTCATGGTCTTGGATTTTTATAGACATTTTTTGGATTGGCTTGATTTTATGATTCTCCATTTTTGGTAAAACCTAGACCCTTGTTACTGTTAACTCTTTGTTATCCTTCAACAAAATCATCCATTCTTTTATTGATCTCTTCATCCTTTCTTATAATTTAATTATGTTGTTTTTGAACTCTAACCTCATGCTTTATTTTTTCATTCTCTTCTCTTAGTTCACCGATAGTATGTATTCTTTCAATGAGTTCCACATTCATTCTATTTTCTTCTTGACTTGTAATCTCATGGTGATGTTCAAAATGTCTTTGAATTTCTGACTCCTTTTATTGTATCTTCTCTATAACCTTCCTCCTATCATTAATAGCTAGTGTTCTTTCTCTTGTAGCCTGTCTAGCAAAAATCATCGCATCAATCATTCTCACCATCTGGGTCTCTTGACCGATTTGCAACATCTTTATTTTCTTTGTCAGATGTTGATTTCTCTCCTTTAGATTTGTGATTTTTTCTTCTGATGTATATGATGCTTTGCTTGTTTTTGATCTTGAAGATTAAATGAAGTCTGAAATCTCTTCTTCGCGGTAATATTTTTCATTTCTCTGATTTTACATACCTTTTCTCTCATCCAATAGCTCTCTCATCTTGATTCTTGATTCTTTATACTATTCATAGAACAACTGAATTTCAAGGTTTTTGTTCTCAATATTTTTATCAAGTCTGTACTTCTCCATTGTATGATCTTTTCTCTTAAGCCTTTAAGCTCTCCAAGAAGAGACTTAGCTCTAATAGCAATTGTTAGGATTAATGGGAAGTAGTACTGAGAGGGGAGGGGTGAATCAATACCTCTAAATTTTTTAACTCTTTTCACCCTACTTCATTACCAATCAATCTTTATTATATTATCGACCATATCTGATGTTCTTTCATATGCATGTAGTATTAATTCATAATATTAATTGTATGCAACATTCATAGAAACATTCATGAGAGTAATAAACACATAATACACGATATGATATCGCAGAAAACTCCTGTTAGGAAGTTAAAACTGCGGTGGGGATGGCACCCACAAAACTTCACTATCTACCCTATAAGGAGTATTGATGGTGGAGACCTATTAAGAGCTTTAGCAATACTTATGTAGTGTGCACTCAGTTAAGAGATTTACAATAGGACTGTTAAGTCCACCTTCCTTCAAAGGATTTCTTAAGTGTAATACATTTGTTAGAATGAGTACAATATGTATGACCTGATTGTATGAAATCTTTAATTTCTGATCACAGATCCATTAAAGCTTACAGTATATGAATATCACCTATAGTGATTGATTAATACCTTTTTCCGCTCGTCAGTAGCTTGTGTTCTTGTTCTTGAAACTGAATTGATCATTTTTTGTCCTTCTGCATGTATCCTCTTCTCTCATCCTTAGATGATCTTAGTGGCTAAAATCATTATCAAACAACATGTTCATAATAGATTAAGCATCTATTTATAAAGGTATTTGACCTATTTTATAATTACGCATTACAATGTTGACTCTAGATCCAAGGTATACAACTTAAACTTGATCATTTAGTTTGCATGTTTAAATCAGTTGAACTGATAAAAAAAAAATTATTACATTTTTTTACCTCATGTAATGTATTTAAAACAAATCAAGAAGCTAAATATAAAACTTCAGTGATTTGCCTGACGTGGAAAGTTAGATTCAATTTTTGTTGGATCTAACTGACTGTCAGTTCTTGGTCGTTGGTGTGAACTAAAAGTCTGTCAGTGTTCCTTCTTTGAACTGATCATTGGGTTCCCTGCATCTGTCGGGTTCCACTCTTGACTATTTTGTTGGGTTGCACTATTGGTTACTCATTGGGTTCCTTTGTCCTTTTTGTCATTAGATAACACTAAATAGTGTTTGTAAGGATTCTTTGTACTTAGTAGTATTGGTAACCTTTGTGTTAGGTAGTGATGTGCCATGTTTGTCAATGTAGTATAAACTAATGGTGTTTATCATGTTTTTCCTTGCATATACTAATGGAAAAACATAATATCTTCAATCTAGACTTGCTGCAGAGTGTGACTTTGGGCTTCCTCCTAGAATAGGAGAGCCACTTTCTTCCCCTTGATCATCATCCACAGAATCCTCCACAAGCACTTCTTCATCTTCCTCTACATCTTCATCTTTTTCTTCCTCTCACATTGCCTCTTCCTCATCAGCTTCCTCTATCTCTTCCTCAGTGTCAACCCCCATCTCTTCATCATCCTCTTCCCTATCTAAAGATTCAGAGCTTCCCAAGCTGTCTAGACTTTCTTCATACTTGTAGCAGTAAACTCATGTTAAACTTTCATCTAAAATATGAACATTTAAACCATCCTCAATGCCATGCAATTTGGAGAGGAATTTTATGCATCTCTTCATCATGCCCAAATGCAACTGGTAGTCCTCCCAATCCTAGCCCCAGAGTAGGAAAACGCGTCTAGGTGGACCAACATAAATATTTCTCCTTAGGCAAACCCCAAAACTAGGAAAGTGTTGTCCCAAAGTCATCACTATAGCCAGATCACAGGGACATGGAGTTGTAAGGTTGGAATCAATATTCAATATGGCATTATGAAGACGCACTATAAAATTTCATGAAAATAGATGGTCACAAATGTCTTTTGCTAAAGTTTTGGAAGCTCTTGTGACCATAATGCTAGCCAAGAAGCCCGAGAAATTGTCTGAGAGAACCTTGAATTTATGGTTGGTGCAGAGAAAATTGTATCCAAGCAATTTCCTCACTGCATGGATGACAAGGTGATGCTCGTAATTGTAGACTTCCATGATTGGGTTGGAAGTGATGGGGGTATCAAAAGCAATTTTCTCAATATCAGAGCTAAGCTTAATAGGGGTATCCATCAATAAGTCTCTAAAGATTATAGCTCTTTGTTCTGAAGAGTAAATTTTCAATTATGAACTCCAAAGATAGCCACAATAATAAACATGCCAACTTTCTGCAAAGATGTCCATATGAAGTTTAATCTTCACTACTGTGACATAGCAAGCTGTAGCGTACCTTTCCACCATATATCAGGTCTCGATACAATCCTTAAGAGTGTGTGTTCAAACTTTAGGATTGATTAACATTACCCACCTAAGAGTACTTCATCCAATGTGGAAAAGGAGATGTCATTTCTAGAAAAATTGATAAGAGAGCTTATTTCACACAAATTCCTAAGGATGAGACTTCCCTAACTGATGTGATGTGGATTTAATGAAAGTTGTCTGTCCAATGCCAAGTGAATCTGAAGTGATAAATGGAATGATTGCAGAGCCATCAAAGAAACTCTCTTTAGAGTTTTGAATTCCATTTGGCTATGTCATTTTCCATCACCTTATTCCCAACGAACCAATTTAGCCAAGTATGCAATCAAAATTTATGGTGACAAGACTTGGAGTGGCCAATATTCTTACTTTTCAAAATTGACTACCAAGTGACCATTGCTGAGTATTGCCAGTTGTCGAGATGATATGATCACTAAGTATAAAATTTTCTCCCATTTCATATTTATTAGACAATTCATCAACCATATGATTTCCTTCCCTATAGATTTGGTTTATCATAGTGGATTCAAATTTTTTTAATAAATTTAGGATGACCTCTAGTGCCGCTTGAAGTTTCCAATTCGGAGATGACGCGGTTCTCATTGCATGTATTCTGATCAAGGAGTCCCCTTCTATTTCAAAATTTTCAAGCCCAATTCAAATGCTAGAGACAATCCAAATAGAAGAGCTTTAAATTCTACCATATTACTTGTGCCAATATCAAGTGGTCTTGCCAATTTCGCAACCAGAGAACCATCACTAGAATTAATAATACCACCCACCACTGAGGGGCTTGGTTTTTTTTTGAAGCTCCATCAAAGTTCAATTTATACCAACCCAAGGGAGAAGTTCTCCAAATGCAATTGGCTCTGAGATTGGAATTTTCTTTAACACCTTTACCAATTATTGTAGGAGAATTAAGACCAAACCAATTTTTAATCATATGATCATCCCAGCTGGTATAATACATGTTTTTTGCACTTTGTAATTGGATCCAGGAATTTATTAATTCCACTAGAGAGGCTTCTATTCAATTCAAAATTTAAGATTTATCCATTGAGATGTCTTTAAAGATTCTTCTATTTCTTTCTTTCCATAATTCCCAGATTAGAAAGGAGGGTGTGATGATCCATAGATTACCACAAAGGTTATCCTTAAAAATTTGAGGCCAAGAGGTGAAGAGAGAGAGAGAGAGAGAGAGAGAGAGAGAGAGAGAGAGAGAGAGAGAGAGAGAG
>MU223980.1:73658-89081 GCA_018584345.1 Thuja plicata | reverse complement strand
TCTATCCACAATATATTCCTTGAATTTCCCAATCCATCGGTAATAACTCTGTTGCTCAAAGTAGATAAATACCTTGTTGTGTATAGATGTATCTTTGAAGTCCATCTATTTTCTTGCATCAACATGACTGATATTTTAATAATATGTGGACTGATGCAGCATTCTAGTCATATTACTAACCAGTAGACAAGGGTCAGACCCCTAGTCTCTTTCTCAAGTACTCAAATGCATTCTTGGGTAGTGACTTGGTGAAGATATCAGCCAATTGTTCTTTTGATTCCACATACTCAACTATCACCTCCTTTGCCTGAACTTGTTCTCTCAAATAATGATACGTGATGGCAATATGCTTTGTTTTAGCATGCATGACTAAATTCTACCAAATGTTTATTTCAATGGTATTGTCACAATATATAATTACTGGTTCTAAAATTTGCATATGCCAACCTTGCAGTAATTGTTTAATCCATGCAATATTTGAGTAGTTTGCTACAGCAGCAACATACTCTTCCTCTGTAGTAGATTGTGAGATGAAACCTTGTTTCTTGCTGATCCATGTGACAATTCTGTCACCCATGAAGAATGCTCATCCAATTGTGCTCTTTCAGTCATCAATATTTCCAGCCCAATCAATGTCAGTAAAAACCTTAAGTTCAAATTTTCCTTCTCTTCTATACCATAAGACATATTCCTGGGTATTCGTCATATATCTTAGAATTCTTTTCACAGTAGTCATATGTGATTCTCTAGGATTAGCAGAAAATCTAGCAACTATTTCTACTGCATGTGCAATATCCGGTCTAGTATGTACAACATATATGACTTTTCCAATCATTGATCTGTACAAAGTATGATTTACCTCTGATGACTTTTCTTCATTTGTCAGCTTACATCTAGTTTCCATCAGTGTTCCAACCGGTTTGGATTCTTCCATCTTGAATATTTTTAGTACTTCTTTGATGTACTTTGATTGTGTAATGAAAATACCCTCATCTTGTTGGATTATCTGCAGACCAAGAAAGAACTTAATCTCTCCAAACATAGACATCTCAAATTCTTTTCTCATCTCATTTGCAAATGATTTGCATAGCATATCATTGCCTCCAAAAATGATGTCATCAACAAATATCTCAGAAACCAAAATGTTAGCATCAATATCTTCCTTTAATAAAGATTACTATTTTCACTAGTTGTTACAAATCCAATACTTATAAGATAGGAATGAAGTCTTTCATACTAGGCTCGAGGTGCTTGTTTTAATCCATATAGGGATTTTTGTAGTCTACATACCATGTCCCTCTTGTCTGGATCAACATACCCTTCTGGTTGATCAATTTATACCTCTTCCTCAAGTATTCCATTTAGGAATGTATACTTGACATCCATTTGATATACCGTGAATCATTTATATGCAGCATAAGAAAGTAATATTCTTACTCCTTCTAGCCTAGAAATGGGTGCAAAGGTTTCTTCATATTCAATTCCTTCTTCTTGTGCATACCCCTTGCATACTAGTCTTGTTTTATTTTTGGTGACTTCTCCATTCTCATTCATCTTATTTTTGAATATCTATTTTGAACCGATGACATTCTTGTCATCTGGTCTCGGTAGTCCATGTCTTGTATTTCTCTATCTTCTCAATCTCCTCATTCATAGCATTAATCCATAAAACATTATCTAGTGCAGCATTGACAAATTTGGGCTCATAATCACAAATAAGACATCTTGTATTTAGAGACTTACTTCTGGTTCTCGTACTAGCCTTTTTATCTCCTATGATCTAGTTTTATAGATTGTTTCTTCTAACATATCTTGCAAGTACAGGTTCAATCCTTTGTCTTTCATCTTGATCATCATTTTGTTCTCCATCACTTTGTGCATCATTTTGAGCAATATTATGATTGGACTGGTATTTGCAGCATGATGCTTAGGTTCAATGATTTATTGCTCAGGAGCTCTACATTGTTGGTCAGGTAGAGTGTCAGGTTCCTCATTGTAAGTAAACCTATTGTAGTCATCTAGTTCTTTAGTGCTTTCCTTTTCATTCTTCTCTACAAATTCATCTATCTTTACATTTGCACTTTGAACAATTTTGCTGGAGGCTTTGTTTAGATATTTATAGGCCTTGATCTTGGTGGAATACCCTAGAAAGACTCCCTCATCACTCTTGGCATCAATTTTTCCATTTCTATCATCTTTTAAGATATAACATTGACTACCAAAAATCTTGAAGTAACTTACATTGGGTATGTAACCGTACCAAATCTCATAAGGTATCTTCTTAGTGTCTTTATTCAATTGTACTTTTTTCAATGTGTAAAAAGTAGTACTAACAACTTCCCTCCAGAAGATTTGGGTGATCCCTTTCTCTATCACCAGTGTCCTTGCACAATCAACTATGCATCTGTTCCTTCTCTCAGCAATTCCATTTTGTTGTGGTGTTCTTGGTGCAGAGACTTGTCTTTTGATTCCATGCTCATTACAAAAGTTAGTGAATTCATCTAAAATAAATTCCCCTCCTCTATTTTATCTTAAGCATTTTAATTCCTTACCACTTTTCTTCTCAACCATTTCCTTGTACCATTTAAATATCTTAAATGCTTTTGATTTATCTTTTAGAAACATAACTATCATCATTCTAGAAAAGTCATCAAGAAAGAGAATAAAATATCTATCTCCATAATAAATATTTGTGTTCATGGGTCCACATAAATTAGTATGGACTAATTCTAGAATTGTATCAGATGTATGGGTCTTGCTTTTGAAACTAGACTTGGTCATCTTACCTTTTTGACATTTTTTACACATGATGTTGTCAGGCTTGGCCATCGTCGGTAAGCCTTTGGCATTTATATTTTTTTTTTATCCTTATCATAATGTCAAAGTTCACATGACACAATATTTTGTGCCACAACCATATGTCTTCATTTGTAGCAATCAAACAAGTGGTGTCAATATCATTCAGATAGAATAAGTTATCTTTTGTCTGCTTACTGGTACCAATCAGATTTCCTAATTTATTGAAGATATTTGCTTTCTTATTTTCAACTGATACTTTGTGACCTGAATTATTCAACTGAGAAATACTCAATAGATTATAATTTAATCCATTTACCCAATAAGAATTTTCACATTTTATTTGGTTATTCAACATTATGGTTCCTCTACCTTCAACTGGACAAGGTGTGTCATTACCCATTCTTACTGAACAACCTTTATAATATTTCAAAGTCTCAAACTTTTTCTTATCACCGGTCATGTGATGAGTGCAGCCACTATCTATGATCCAAACATCATTTTTCCTAACTTTAGATATGAGAGATGTTTCTACATACCTTTCTTCATCATCATCTAAATCATGTTTTACTGCTACAAACACCATCTCGATATCTTCATCAGATTTGGTGTTAGTGTCTTCATCTTTGCATTTTGCTAGGTAACTATCCTTCCTTCCTTTCTCCTTATAGTCTCGGGTATCTCTTCTATCTGATTGTTGGTAGCTTCTGTAATCATCTCTGTCATACTTCTTTTCAAATTATCTATCATTACTTCTGTCATGTTTTCTTCTATTAGTACATCTTGCAGCAAAGTGTCCAATTTCTTTGCAATTAAAAAAGGAAAGTGGTAATTTACCTTTGTAATTACCTTTGCCTCTCTGTATTCTTCTCTCTATAAGTGCTTCAATTTCATCAAGATTATCTTCTTCACTTTTACCATCTTTCTCTTCTTGTTGACAATCTTCATTATGACTAGGCCTAATTTAATCTTAGACTTTGCCTCTTCATATGTGCCAAATCTAGGTTGTTTGTTGTTAAGTGGTTCATTCATCAATGCATCAATTGCATTTGTGGCTTGATCTATTTTTATCTCATAGTCAAGAGGTGGTAACCATGTTATCCTTGCTACAACCTGTTTAATGTGGGTGAAATCTGTATTCACCATAAAACATATCTCATCCCTATGTTTCTCAATCAATTTCTCAGGGATCCTAACTCTCACCATCATCTTTTCCTTGAAGTTAAGGAAGTATGTAGTTATTAGTGAATTAAATTTGTCACCTAGTGACTTGATATAATCATTTATCTATGTTGTGACTGGTTTGGTGGTATCCCACTTCACTTTGCCAAGTGAAGGAAAGTATTCTTGAAAGTAAAAGAATATACACATTATAAGCGAACCGAACTTACATGTGTTTATTTTGGTTGAACTAATTGTTGTCATATTCTTGTCAAGTTTCTTCACCAAGATCTCACATAGATCCATCTGGATTCCTTTAGTTAAAATCTTATAAGATGTTCTTACTACTATAGATGCTATGTTGTTAAGTCTGCTAGCTTGGAAGATGTTGTAACCTATCACACATGCACCGAACCTTAGTTCCTCATCGGTGATGGTGTTCACCTTAAGTCCTTTGTTATCCCACACAGCACTGGTGAGTTGTTCAACTTTCGGTCGAGAGGGATGCTTATGTGCCTTAGGTTTGTCAGTTATGGGGTAACCTATTATAGCATGTAATACATCCTTTGTGATTTTCTTGGGTTCATCCAACCATAACTTCTGGTCATGCATTCTACTCAGAACTAACCTAATCCAGTCGGTTTTGAAAACCCTCGGGAAATGTAGGGAATTTTTTATCCCTTTTACCTATAAGTGTTTGTGTTCTTCCTTCAGGTTTACTTGTTCATCACACAACGTCTTTTAAGCTTCACCCATCTTAGTGATCTTGTAGTGGATATATGACCTTACATCTTCTATCAGCAAAAACCTAGGTGGAAGTTTTGAAAATTTGCCAAAATCATGGGGTTTTGATGCAATATCTGGGCATATATTGTATTTGGGTTCCACACAGGTGCTATTCTTTATCATCTTAATGGCATTCTTCTTATCATTCTTCAATTTTACTGTTCTTGAATAGGTTTCCATCATGTTTCAAATTTAGGGCTTTTTCAAAAAATATAACAGAGTTCTTCGGTGCACTTGATACTTACTTCAATCTGTGTGGCTGGTGAGTGATCTATTTTGGAGTGCGTTGGATTGAGTAGAGGTCATTCTACTATCTTCTCTCTTTTTTCTCTATTTTTGCTCTGCTCTATTTGCTAAAATCGTGTGTAAAAAATGAAATCCATCCGTTGAGTATTTATAGAAATTTTCCCTAAGTCTGTCATAAATGCTCAACAACTCACCAGGTCTTGAAGATGGATTTTGTCAGGAAGACTTCTCAAATAACATTCTCAGTGTTGAAAGAATGTTCAACATAGCTATTAAGATTATTTATTTTACCGACGGATCTTGGTGTAGTGTCAAGACAACTTTGTGACTTTTCTTCTTTACCGACGGTTGTTGGGTTACATTAGCGACTTAACCTTTTTATGTGTTGATCGACAATTCTCAGTAAGTGTAGACATCTCATCCTTTTATCTTCAGAGATGATTTTTGGTATGTGTTTGCTGATGGGTTTTTTTTCTTAGAATTGTAACAAGTTTAACATAACATGTATCTTTATTCGTGCAGATTTTGACTATCTATCAATTTTTATAATGGAACTAATGCAAAATATGACTTGGTGTAGTGCAATTCCATACTTACTTGTTCTTCTTAAGTGGGGGTGGTGATGTCACTGGATCCATTGGATGGGGTGTCATCATTTGCATTTCTCAGTCTAGCTTGATCATTGTTTGAAGCATTTCTCCACATTTTGTTTCTAGCCCTCGGGATATCTTTAATGGTGTTTCCATTGGGATATATGCTTGTCTCTATCATTCAGTCTCTGTTGTCTTTCTTGAGATGACCAGCTTTATGACAGTGTAAGCATGGCATTCTAGGGTTTGTCCAGCCTCTAGACCATTTGGTCAATGTTCTCATGCAGTTTGCAGCAATGTGACCATATCTACCACATGTTGTATAATTTTTCCAAGTACTATAGTCCCATACCTACTGATTACCGATTCTCTTTGGTTGATAAGGAGTTTCAAGACCTTTAGGTTTCCATGCTTGCCTTTTCTTTTTCCAGCATTCAAGACTTCTGTGCCCATTCATTTTTCATGTAGGAGAGTATTTCTCCATGTAGGTTTCCTTCTTTGGTTTTTCCATCTTAGACTTACATTCATATGCCTTATGTTATTTCTTGTTACATTTATAACATAATCCTATGAATGAATATGTAGATTTAGGAATAGCTTTCTTTTTTCCTCTACATACATTTGATGTATGGCCTTACTTTCCATAGTGATTTCATGTAAGCTTTCTTGGTCTTGGATTTTTTAAGATATTTTTTGGATTGGCTTGATTTTATGATTCTCCATTTTTGGTAAAATCTAGACCCTTGTTATTGTTAACTCTTTGTTATCCTTCAAGAAAATCATCCATTCTTTTATTGATCTCTTCATCCTTTCTTATAATTTAATTATGTTGTTTCTAAACTCTAACCTCATGCTTTATTTTTTCATTCTCTTCTCTTAGTTTACCAATAGTATGTATTCTTTCAATGAGTTCCACATTCATTATTTTTTCTTCTTGACTTGTAATCTCATGGTGATGTTCAAAATGTCTTTGAATTTATAACTCATTTTCTTGTATCTTCTCTATAACCTTCCTCCTATCATCAATAGCTAGTGTTCTTTCTATTGTAGCCTGTCTAGCAAAAATCATCACATCAATCATTCTTACCATCTGGGTCTCTTGACCAATTTGCAACATCTTTATTTTCTTTGTCAGATGTTGATTTCTCTCCTTTAGATTTGTGATGTTTTCTTCTGATGTATATGATGCTTTGCTTGTTTTTGATCTTGAAGATTAAATGAAGTCTGGAATCTCTTCTTCGTGATAATATTTTTCATTTCTCTGATTTTCCATACCTTTTCTCTCATCCAATAGCTCTCTCATCTTGATTCTTGCTTCTTTATACTATTCATAGAACAATTGAATTTCGAGGTTTTTGTTCTCAATATTTTTATCAAGTCTGTACTTCTCCATTGTATGATCTTTGCTCTTAATCCTTTAAGATCTCCAAGAAGAGACTTAGCTCTGATAGAAATTGTTAGGATTAATGGGAAGTAGTACTGAGAGGGGAGGGGTGAATCAGTACCTCTAAAAATTTTAACTCTTTTCACCTTACTTCATTACCAATCAATCTTTATTATATTGCTGACCATATCTGATGTTGTTTCACATGCATGTAGTATTAATTCATAATATTAAGTGTATGCAACATTTATAGAAACATTCATGATAGTAATAAACACATAATATGAGATATGATATCGCAAAAAACTGTTGTTAGGAAGTAAAAACTGTGGTGGGGATGGCACCCACAAAACTTCACTATATGCAGAATGGAAGGGAGCCGATTAAGGCTTACAATTTGATCACTTCTGATGATCTACACTGTAAGGAGTATTGATGGTGGAGACCTGTTAAGAGCTTTAGCAATAATTATGTAGTGTGCACTCGATCAAGAGATTTACAATAGGACTGTTAAGTCCACCTTCCTTCAAAGGATTTCTTAAGTGTAATACACTTGTTAGAATGAGTACAATATGTGTGACCTGATTGTATGAAATCTGTAATTGCTGATCACAGATCCATTAAAGCTTACAGTAAATGAATATCACCTATAGTGATTGATTAATACCTTTTCCTTCTCGTTAGTAGCTTGTGTTCTTGTTCTTGAAACTGAATTGATCATTTTCTGTCCTTCTGCATGTATCCTCTTATCTCATCCTTAGATGATCTTAGTGGCTAAAATTATTATTGAACAACCTGTTCATAATAGATTAAGCATCTATTTATAAAGGTATTTGACCTATTTTATAATCATGCATTACAATGTTGACTCTAGATCCAAGGTATACAACTTAAACTTGATCGTTTAGTTTGCATGTTTAAATCAGTTGAACTGATAAAAATAATAATAATTACATTTTTTTCCCTCATGTAATGTATTTAAAACAAATCAAGAAGCTAAATATAAAACTTCAGTGATTTGCCTGACGTGGAAAGTCAGATTCAATTTTTGCAGGATCTAACTGACTGTCGGTTCTTGGTCGTTGGTGTGAACTAAAAGTCTATTAGTGTTCCTTCTTTGAACTTATCATTGGGTTCCCTGCATCTGTAGGTTCCACTCTTGATTATTTTGTTGGGTTGCACTGTTGGTTACTCGTTGGGTTCCTTTGTCATTTTTTTCATCGGATAACACTAAATAGTGTTTGTAAGGATGCTTTGTACTTAGCAGTATTGGTAACCTTTGTGTTAGGTAGTGATGTTCCCAGTTTGTCGATGTAGTATAAACCGATGATGTTTATCATGTTTTTCCTTGCATATACTAATGGAAAAATATAATATCTTCAATCTAGACTTGCTGCAGAGTGTGACTTTGGGCTTCCTCCTAGGATAGGAGAGCCACTTTCTTCCTCTTGATCATCATTCATAGAATCCTCCACAAGCACTTCTTCATCTTCCTCTACATCTCCATCTTTTTCTTCCTCTCACATTGCCTCTTCCTCATCAGCTTCCTCTATCTCTTCCTCAGTGTTGACCCCCATCTCTTCATCATCCTCTTCCCTATCTAAAGAATCATAGCTTCCCAAGCCGTCTAGACTTTCTTCATACTTGTAGCAGTAAACTCATGTTAAACTTTCATCTAAAATATGAACATTTAAACCATCCTCAATGCCATGGAATTTGGAGAGGAATTTTATGCATCTCTTCATCATGCCCAAATGCAACTAGTAGTCCTCCCAATCCTATCCCCAGAGTAGGAAAATGCATCTAGGTGGACCAGCATAAATATTTCTCCTTAGGCGAACCCCAAAACTAGGAAAATGTTGTCCCAAAGTCATCACTGTAGCCAGATCCCAGGGACGTGGAGTTGTAAGGTTTGAATCAATATTCAATATGGCATTATGAAGACCCACTATAAAATTACCTGAAAATAGATGGTCACAAATATATTTTGCTACATTTTTGGAAGCTCTTGCGACCATAATTCTAGCCAAGAAGCCTGAGAAATTGTTTGAGAGAAACTTGAATTTATGGTTGGTGCAGAGAAAATTGTATCCAAGAAATTTCCTCATTGCATGGATGACAAGGTGATGCTCGTAATTGTAGACTTCCATGATTTGGTTGGAAGTGATGGGGGTATCAAAAGAAATTTTTTTCAAGATTAGAGCTAAGCTTAATAGGGGTATCCATCAATAAGTCTCTAAAGATTGTAGCTCTTTGTTCTGAAGAGTAAATTGTCAATTATGAACTCCAAATATAGCCACAATAATAAACACGCCAACTTGCTACAAAGCTATCCATAAGAAGTTTAATCTTCAATACTGTGACATAGCAAGCTGTAGCATACCTTTCCACCATATATCATGTCTGTATACAATCCTTAAGAGTGTGTGTTCAAACTTTAGGATTTATTAACATTACCCACCTAAGAGTACTTCATCCAATGTGGAAAAGGAGATGTCATTTCTACAAAAAAATGGATAGGAGAGCTTATTGCTCACAAATTCCCGAGGATGAGACTTCCCTAACTAATGTGATGTGGATTTAATGAAAGTTTTTCATCCAATGCCAAGTGAATCTGAAGTGATAAATGGAATGATTGTAGAGCCATCAAAGAAAATCTCTTTACAGTTTTGAATTCCATTTGGCTATGTCATTTTCCATCACCTCATTCCCAACAAACCAATTTAGCCAAGTATGCAATCAACATTTATGGCGATAAGACTTGGAGTGGCCAATATTCTTACTTTTTGAAAATTGACTACCAGGTGACCGTTGTTGAGTATTGCCAGTTGTCGAGATGATATGATCACTAAGTATAAAATTTTCTCCCATTGCATATTTATTAGCCAGTTCATCAACCATATGATTTCCTTCCCTATAGATTTGGTTTATCATAGTGGATTCAAACTTTTTTAATAAATTTAGGATGACCTCTAGTGCTGCTTGAAGTTTCCAATTCAGAGATGACCCAGTTCTCACTGCATGTATTGTGATCAAGGAGTCCCCTTCTATTTCAAAATTTTCAAGCCCAATTCAAATGCTAGACACAATCCAAACATAAGAGCTTTAAATTCTTCCATATTACTTGTGCCAATTTCAAGTGGTCTTGCCAATTTCGCAACTAGAGCACCATCACTAGATTTAATAATACCACCCACCGCTGAGGGGCTTGGTTTTTTTTTGAAGCTCCATCAAAGTTCAATTTATACCAACCCAAGGGAGAAGGTCTCCAAATGCAATTGGCTCTGAGATTGGAATTTTCTTTAACACCTTTACCAATTATTGTAGGAGAATTAAGCCCAAACCAATTTTTAATCATATGATCATCCCAGCTGGTATAATACTTGTTTTGTGCACTTTGTAATTGGATCCAGGCATTTATTAATTCCACTAGAGAGGCTTCTGTTCAATTCAAAATTGAAGATTTATCCATTGAGATGTCTTTAAAGATTCTTCTATTTATTTCTTTCCATAATTCCAAGATTAGAAAGGAGGGTGTGATGATCCATAGATTACCACAAAGGTTGTCCTTAAAAAGTTGAGGCCAAGAGGTGAAGAGAGAGATAGAGTATCATTTGGGAGAGCTGAGTACCAACCCAATTTAGCAAATAACCATTTCCAACACTCAGATGAAAAAGGAAAAGTTAACAGAAGGTGATTTGTGTCTTCCTCATTATTGTAACAAAGAGTCCATCTGAAAGGTCTAGGATATCCTATTTTCTTAAACCAATTCGTAGTTAAAATTCTACCTTGAATTGCTTCCCAAGAAAAAATTACTGCTTTGAGGAGACATACTTTATTCCAGTAGATCTTATTAGAGAATTGAGGATGATGCCGAGAAGATGAACCTGGGAGAATTCTATAACCATCTTTCACCCTATATTCCCCAATTTTGGAACCATTCCAAATGAATTCATCTTTTCCCTCCTTAATGAGAAAATAATGAACTTCAAGTAACTTTTTTAGATTCTACATTTCCAAGGGATCTAAACTGAGTTGATCAAATTGCCTCCATTGCAAAGAGCCATTTATCAGATTCTATGAGCCAGGAGAGATCTAGTCCTTAACCAATGTACCCCACTTCTCAGTACAAATTTTGCTAATATTATTTTGGCCAAGAATTATATTTATGTAGGCGAAACCGCCTAATGAATCATCCCAAAATATGGCTCTAGAGCCATCCTTAATGTTCCAAGAAATATTGTCTTCAATGATGCCTCTTGATTTGAATATGAAATTACAAATTATAACCCTCTGAGTAGGTCTGAGATCCTAATAACCTGTGCATCCTCTAAGTTATAAAAATATTTTCCTCTGAGGATTCTTACCCATTTAAGATTCTTCTCCTTCTGAATTTTCCATTAAAGTTTACTTCCGAGAGCCCGATTCTGCCAATGCTGATTTTTGATACCAGTGCCTCCTCCCTGAACTAGTTTCCATATATTATCCCATGAAATAAGAGAGAATTTTATTTTGGTATCAGTTCCTTGCCAAAAAGAAATCTTGAGGTTTTTAAACTATGTCCATGTAGCACCCTGAGGGGAGAGAGAGGAACGACATGAGATAAATGTGAGTTGATGCCAGTGTTGCTTTGATCAACATAATCCTTCCTTCCCAAGCGGGCCATTTTGATTTCCAAGAATCTATTTTTTCCATTCTTTCTCCAATTGGTTTTCGAGAAGATTCATTCCTTAGTGTTTTATCAATTGGAATTCCAAGATATAGACATGGGAATGAGCCTATCTTGAATTTCAATACCTTCTCTATATTCAGTCGGGTTTTCTTCTTGGTGTTAAGGAAAAAAAGTAGTTGATTTTTCTTTATTGTAAATTTGGCTAGAAGCTAAAGCATAGGACTCCAAAAATTTTTTAATTAAAGAGGCCTCACTGAAGTTGCCATTGCCAAAAAGGAGTATGACATCAAGAAATTGTTGATGTGTGGCAACCTTCACCGATGAAGTGATTTCCACTCCCTAAAATAATCCTTGGTCTTGAAGACTGATGAATTTGCGTCCCAAAGCTCCTGCCATGATGATGAAAAGGAAGGGAGAAAGGGGATCACCCTGCCTAATTCCATTATATCCTTTGAAGAAGCCATAGGGAGAGCCATTTACGATGATTGAGAATTTTAGATTTGAGATGCAGCAGTAGATGAGATTTATCCAAGCTTTAGAAAACCTAAATTTCTCCACACATTTAGCTAAGAATATCCAATCTACCTTATCATATGCCTTCTTAATATCTAGTTTTATTATCATACTCGGTTGCTTGTTATGTTGAATTAAATGAATAGCTTCCTAGGCAATAATAATTCCATCTAGAATTGACCTCCCTGGAACAAAGTTAGTTTTTTTTTCTCTAATAATATTTCTCAAAACTAGTTTTAATCTATTTTCTAAGACTTTAGAGAAGATCTTGTAAATAGTATTACATAAAGCTATTGGTCTAAATTCATCAATGCAGTAGCATTTTCCTTCTTGGGAATAAGAGAAATAAAAGTGTTATTGATTTTAGTTAAGAATCTACCTAAGGAGCGACCTGCTTCCTATGCATCAGAGAGTTCCTCTCCCAATATTTACCAAAAGAACAAAAAAAAACAAGGAGGGAAGCCATCCTAACTAGGAGCTTTATCCAGAGCCATGTGCGAGAGGGTTTCCAAAATTTCCTTCTCTGTGAGTTTGGCTTAAAGGAAAGAATTATCTGAATCTTAAATTAGCTTTGGATTATCCCTTAGCAAGTCTTCCTGGATAGAAAAGTGAAAGACTTATGAATGATTTAGTACTTCTATGTAAAATCTGACAATTACCTTTTGAATCTCTAGTTGGTCCTGAGTGAGAGTTCCATTCTCCTTGGTTATTTGATAAATCTTGTTAAAACTTCATCTTTGTGTGGTGTTGTTATGGAATAATTTTGTATTTTTGTCTCATGTTGCTAGCCACCTCTCTCTTTATTTTTGTTTGCAAAAATTTTCTTCCTTACCTATGATTTCTTCATGTTCTCTTAGAATGTCTTTTTTCCAGATCATAACTTTCCTTGTCCATCCCTTAAACAATAATGTTTTTATTCAGATCCTTAAGCATATGCTCCACCTATTCTTTTGAGTCAAAGATGTTATTAAAATGTTTTATATTCCATATGAGAAAGTTATGTTTGATATATTTAAGTTTTGACACAAAGTAAAATAATTTTGATCATTTTGGCTTACATTCTACCCTCCAATAATTTACTATTTTCAGGAAATTTCCATCCTTCAGCCACATATTTTCAAATTGTAATGGACAATGTTGAGGTTTATTTTCCCCGAGAATTTCCAATTGAATGGGGAAATGATCAGAACTTGAGGTTGGGGAGATGGAGGCTTTAAAATCAAAGAGGAAAAGAGAAATATCTGATTTGAAAAAGAATCTATCTAATTTTTCTGCTATGTTTCTAGGACCCAATATTTTGTTAGTCCAGGTGAATTTTCCATTATCTAATTATATTTCTAGTAGAGATTCTGAATGGAGCCAGTCTTTGAAATTAGATTGTGATTGTGATTCCTTTTGTGATCCTCCACATTTTTATGAGGAGTGAGAAATGGCATTAAAATCTCGCCCTATGAGAATGTTTTTATTTTTATGAGCATGAAAATACTCACTCAATTTTGTCCACACTTCCAATTTCCTCCTTCTTAGGTTTGTGCCATACACATTTATAATATGGAATTGTGAGTTGGATCCTAGACTCCTAAGTTTAGCTCCTATACAATTTGAGTTCTTTTCCCGGCTTGTAAAAGTAATATTCTTACGATTCTATAGAATGGAAATACCTCCAAAAGAACCTAGAGCATCGAACCCCACAATAGACCAATCTATAAGTTTCTTGGAGGAGGAGGGGATTTGATCTATGCTCATTTGTTTTTCATGTAAAAGCGCTAAATCTGGTTTGGCCATGAGTATGGAGCGTTTCACTATTCACTGCTTGTTAGGAGCATTAACGCCCCTAAAGTTCCAAGATAAGACCTTCATTGTGACCTGGGAAGGATCTTCCCCTTTCCTACATTTAACTAAGCTATGATTTTAGATTGATCATGATCCTCACCATCCTCCAATCTTAGTGTGGCCATAGATTTCCTTCCTTTTATTTTCTTCTTAACCATACAAAAGTCAGGAAGAGGTCTGTTAGTAAGTGACTTATGAATGCCTAAACTGGGAGGAGGAGAAAGCATGTGATTTTGTAACAAGATCTTCCTTTGATTCGTTTACCACCAGGGAAGTTATATGTGTAACCTCAGGAGCATTATTTTTATAGTAAAATAGACCTTCTAGGTTTCTCCATCTTTCTTCATCCTCAACATAATCCGCTTCTAGAAGCCTTTCTACAAATGAAGTTGAATTATTCTCAATTCCCCCATTACTAAGTTTGGATCTGCCAAAGAGTTCATAAACTGCCTGAATTCTTGGCGAAATGCGGGATTGAGTATATTGAGCTTCTGTTGGAGTCTCCCTCACCCAATAAGCATTAGCTCTCCATTTGTGGTGGTATTTCCCAACTGGTTTTAAAGGGATGATCCCCCTGTGATTCTGATCCTAGTTATGGGTTTTTTGAGTGAATCTTCCATTTCAAACCTAACCTATTTTAACTCTTTGGCCCTAAGTCTTGAGGATTTCCTGGTGCCTGAGCTATTATTGGAGTCAAATTCACATTTTTTTATTTTTCAATATGGTTGGAGATATATGAGTTCTCACATGTTGAGGCAATTGAAATTTGTCCATATTGTAGCCAGAAGATGCCTCTGTCTTTGTAATATTCCATAGATCTCTGATTTGGTTTGCAAAATATCATCTTCTTGGGCATCCTCCAAATTCTAGGTTTGTTTTCTTTTAGGAGAGAGATTTTTGAGAGAAATGATGTGCTCCCATTTTTTCATTTCCCTCTTGCGTCCGTACGTTCCCATCTAGAATAATCTCCTCTACCATGATCTGAGCTACCAATTGAGACATCATCTCTCCTTGTACTTCTCTGAACCATTGAGTCGGTAATTTTTCAACAATCTTTGGGTTGAATCGAGAGATTTGAGTGTGAAGATCACCATTTTCCTGAGGAAGGAAGGAGGGAGACTCTGACACTTTCTAATATGAAGATAATGAGGGAAATCGAAATGTAAAATGACCTGATTCTTCTTGAATGGAATTCTTAAGTTCCTATTCTTGCTTAAGTTTCCCAGGGTTAGCGATCTTGTCCTGTTTTGGGTTTTCTAGTTGTTTTGACACAAGGTTATGGGAGGAACCAATAAAAGAGCTTTTGGTTTGATACCTGTTGTCACTGAGGTTTGCACCCTTGCTGAAAGCTTCTCTAACAGCAACCTAGTGAAACATGGAATCAACCTCCAAGCTGTGGGACTTGAACGACGAGGTTGAATCTCCGGAGAAGGCCGGCTTCC
>MU223980.1:63511-73576 GCA_018584345.1 Thuja plicata | reverse complement strand
CATCCATATAACTCAACTAACACAACTTATACCACATGATTCTTAGCAAACATGTGAAGGTCAGAGACTAAAATTACTACAAGGGAAGAGAAAACTTCACAATACAGTAATCCAAGCGAAATAGACAGAACACACAATGAACTAGAATCAGCTTGATTAATAAGGGGTAAAACATCTACACAGTTACTGATTGTAAAAGAGGATAAACATGAATTATACCGAATGAGGCACAAGGTGATTACAATAACAACAAGCTGTCATAGAACCAGAAGAGAAGTAGTTGGATGAAAAGAATAGACACAGGAGCAAAAATACTACAAGTATCAGAAAGTTGCCAACAAAGCATGCCTTTCACATTCTTCCAACCACTACAAGATGAGTCTTCAACTCATACTTATACAACTTCGAAGCCAACTGCATTTTAGCAATAACTTCCTGATCAAATCCTTGCTTGTCTAGCCACCGCCAGGCCCCTGAAAGTCATCCCTTCAAAATATCAACATAAATGTTCATCTGCAGAAGCGTTCATATCCCTCTAGAAGAGTTGCAAAAGTCTTTGAAATTCAATAACTGCTCTGCAGAACTGTCAACTATATGCTCTGATTCCCCCAAAATATGATTATTTGCAAAAAATCTGATTCTTTTCCCTCGAGAAGATCTGATCTAAACAGAGATCAGCCGACTGCCTCTTGCATAATCCTGTAATTAGCATACTCTGATCAAATCTGAAATCCCTGAAAAATGAACAAATCATCTCTGCTTTGTCGCTTACTCGCAGCCTCCCATACTCTGTTTCTGTTTCATGTGCGAGTGCGTGACGAGCGCTTTTCTCTTGCTAATCGCTCAGTCGCGAGCTACATTCTTATAATGCTTCCCTTTCAGTGACTGAGCGCCAATGCTCATTCTTTTTCATTTATTCCTGCATCGCACAGTCGCCCAGACTCTACTCTGTCTTTCATTTTATGCACGAGTGCGCGACGAGCTCTTTATTCATCACCTTTTCTGTGATCGCGTACTCGCGAGTAACCCTCTCGTTACTTTACTCTTTGAGTGAGTAGGCGACGAGCTCATCTGCATTAATCAATCACTCAGTCATGAGCGTATCCTTCTTTGTCTGTAATGTCTGGTGACAGAGCGATGAGGACTTGTCTTTTTCTTGATCGCGCAGTCGCGAGCCCTTTTTTCTTTTATCTTTTTGCTTTGCGACTGAGCGACATCCTCTCCTTCTGCTCAGTCGCACACTCGCAGGTTGTTTTTCCTTTGCGTCCATTGCTCAGCGAGTGAGCGACCGAGCCCTTTTTTCACTCGTCGCACACTCACAAGCAGCTATCTTTTCCTGTCCTTTGCTCGGCGACTGAGTGACGAGCCCCTTCATTTTCCGGTCGCACACTCGTGACCTATTTCTCTTTCATGTGCTTTGCTCAGCGACCAAGCGACGAGCTCCTATTCTCACTTGTCGCACACTCGCGAGCTAGGAACCTGACATGACATAGACATCGCGACGAGGCATTGAAAAAATTGACCCGCTCGGTCGCAAGGAAAGAACGATCTGACTTAAACTGATCGTGATTGCGTGATGAAAAAATCCTCAGCTCATTGCTCACTCGTGGGGGAAATGGACCTATGCAAGAAAAGGTTGCGACTGAGCGATGACCGCGACTGGCAGCTCGTCGCGCAGTCGCGCAACTTAAAACCTGAGCAAAATTTTAACGCGATTGACATAAGGTCTGATTTATTGGAAAAAGAGGCATGACGATTTTGGCGGGAAACACAGAAAAGGCCAGAAAAACATAGGATGGGGAATTTTTGGTAACAATACCTTAATAAGTTGAGCCCATAATTTTCCAGTAAAAACCAAAGGAATATTTTCATACTTTTATATGGTTATCATCATTTATAGTAATCATTGAAATAACCTGGTTATGCAAAGATCCTACCTCAGGGAAAAGGATTGAAGCCTCCTTCTGCTATGGGAGAATTTCTTTGATGCTCTCCTCCATATTATCTTGAGAATTTTTTACATAAGGGTCTTTGTCCAACAGTGCAAAATCCATTTTTGAGGATAAACCTTGTGATCCTTCAGAAAGACTCTATTGCAAGTCATACCTAATGATCTATGTCCAAGTCCCAAATTTTGATATGATCTTCACCGATCTTGGAAGTTATTTGGAGAGGTTCATGAGAAGATGTAGAAGAGTTGAAGTTGATTATTTCCTTTGTTGATGCTTCATGTGTTGCAAAGTTGACTATACTAGTGTATATGAATTTATTTAAGTGTTTTCATTGTGGAAACAAATTCTTATGAAGTTTTGGAGTAAGCACACATTATCAGAAAATCAGAAATTGGCTAAGTACAGAAGACTGGACAGTTAGCAGAATACCAGAAGAACAGAGCATTAGTGCATGTGCATACAACTGAATTAGGGCATGTTCCTTTTAAGATAATCTTATGAGTATGTGCACATGCTAATTCTAAGAGAGCATGATCATAACTGCAAGTATGAAGAAGATACAGCTAGTTAAAGAGGTACAGTCAGTGAATGCCAGAACAGGACACAAATCATGGAAAGAGCCGATAGAGATTTTTTTGGCACAAAACTTGCACATATCCTTAGGAATTGCATCTTTGGATTAGTGATTTTTAGTGATCTAATCATGTGTGGTTAAAGTAGCATGACTTGATTCATCCGAAGAAAGAAGTTAGAGCTAATTTGGCAGAGCAGACTGTATGAAGAGACGCGTCTATTCGGTTTGAGTAAAGAAGTTATATTTAATGTTGTGCCAACTTAATGAATGGTTGTATGGTTAGTTCAGTGATCAACATAGATGTTAAAATGTTTCCTAAAGCCAACATATTCATTTCTTTTGAGGAAGTACTTATAGAAGGTCATTTGTGATCGGAGAAGTTGCGAAAGTCAAAGATAAGAAAGTAGAGCAGAGTGTTAAAGCAACAAAGATATATATCTATCATATGTTGATGATATAGATATTGAAGGAGAAGCTTTCAGAGTGAAGACAAGATTTTAGTAGTGATTAAAAAGAGGTTAAAGCATCATAGCACAAAAGAAACTGACTAGACAAGCAGTGTCACAGCAGCAGTTCACCTTGCAAATATAGTGTGTATCAAAGATCCAGAAGGTTGTAGCCTTCACCATTTAGACTGTGAGTCCACCACCCATAAGAGGGTTATTGTAAAAGACTCCTAATAGGGTCTCACCCTTAACAAGGTCACTGTACTTCATACATTGTAAAGACAACTCCTAACAGGGTTAAGGATATTCTAACAAGGATCATAAGAAACTAGTACAAAATATTTGTGGGCACTAATTCCCACCGGGGTTTTCTCCTGCATTTGGGTTTCCCTGTAATCATATTTGGTGTTATGATTTGTGTATGTTTATCTTACTTGCATTAATATTCAGTTGAGTACTTAAGCATTAAAGCTAAGATTCAAGAATGAAGAAAAAGTATTAATAGATAGATCACTGATTCACCCCCCCTCTTAGTGATCATAATCCTAACAATTGGTATCAGAGCTCTGGTCCTCAGCAAATAAGTTTAACCACTTGAGGAGATCATGGATAAGGTATAAATGAAACACCAAAAAAAAATCTTGAAGCAACCCTTGAAGAACTTGACACATTTGAAAAAGAAAATTAAGATCTCAAACTAAAAGTTAATGGCATGCAAATACTTATCAAGAAACTGAAAAAAAAAAAGAATTAAGGAATTGTTCTTCAAATGATTTGGGAGAAGTAGTCAAAAATTTGAATGAAGAAAATTCATCTCTAAAGGATCAGATTGAAGAATTAGATGAAAATCTATGTAACAATCAATATGCCTATGATGATCAAGTCAAAGTAAACAAGCAGTTAGATGAAGAACTGAGACAAGCAAAGATGGAAATCTTGGAGCTAGAAACAACAAAGAGAAGATGGAATATGACTTGATTGAAGCAAAGAATCATATTGACAAGTTACACACAAGCAAGGATCTGACAGAATCATAGTTGTATGCTAAAAAGGTTAAAGGAGATACCAGCAGTATAGAATACAATGAAGCACAAATTTAGATTGATGCCATGCAAGAAAGAATGAAAGCACCAAAGCACATCAAAGATACTAACCAGATTGGAAATCTGACTAAAGACAATGTTGAACCACCTAAGGATGAATGCAAGCTATTTGACCGTACTTTTTATGCCTGTAACAAGCATGGACATATTGCGAGGAATTGTAAAGAGGTAAGACCCTTCAATGGTTACTGTTATTCATGCAATAAATTTGGTCATAGAGCTATGAATTGTAAAACAAGTCTAAAGAACAAGAATCAAAATAATCAAAGAAATAAGAATCAACAAAAACAAATAAGTTATCCTCAGAAAAATGTTAGAAACCCTCAGAATATTACATGTCAGATATGTAATTACAATGGACATATAGCCAAGCAGTGCAGCATGATGAATAATAACATCAGACCTCCTATCATTTGTCACTCATGTGGAAAATCTGGACACATCTCTAAGCATTACAGATCTTGAGCATAGAAATAGGAAAGCCCTAAAAAGTTAGAAGATTAATTATGGGATGAGGCAGGAGAAATCAAATTTGTGAAAGCTACAGAAGATACGAGAAAGATCTGGGTTGAAGTAAAGAAGGATAATGAAGAGAACAAGGTAGCAGATGCATCCTTAGTGGACACACCTTCTACTTCTAAATAGTTGACCCTCATGGTCTTAGGGGGACCTATTCTAGTTCTGAACCCTTGCGTGGCCGGTATACTCACCATCTAAGTATACACCTTAGATTACAATTGTTTGGTGACATTATGGTGTTGTATGGAAGAGCACATGATCTAAATTGTTATCAGGAACAATAACGGAAGTTATAGTTGCTTCTTGTGTCTATGTGGCAAGTATTAATGGCAAAAATCTACTTTGCAATCACCAAGTCCTCACTGGTGGTCAGAATAAATGATTGGAGATTATAGAAGTCCTAATAGTTGTATTATTAATGCATTACTGTTGTTCTCATCAATGAAGAAATGAGATTGATAATATTTATTTGTCAAGCAAAGTAATTCCAGTTTAAAATGAAGCCCAAGCACGAACACTTCGTTTCAGAAATTTTTTAAAAACTTACTTAGCAATCGAGTAAGCGGTTGGATAATAAAAGGAGAACTTGCAGTCGAGTAGCAAAGCGTCACAATTAAATTCTTCAGCAGAGATTGATATCAAGAATCTCTTTGAAACATCTCAGAAGCAATTTATCAGTATGCTTCAGCACATAAATTTCATGAAGCGGAATGGGTCAAAAATCTTGTTGAGCAGTGTTCTATGTGAGAGTATCAGTATAGCCATTGGAGATAATTTAATTTTTGGAGCACACCTGATGTGATCCTTGGAAGTGCATACTTATTATTGATCATCTAAGTGTGAATACAATAAAAGAGTGTTCATGTAAGAGTAGAATTGATTGAAGATACAATTTGAAATATCATATAAAGAAGTAGATAAAACTATTATGAAAGGTCCACAAGATTCTATGCCCATGGCCAAGGACATGGAGGATACATTCATGGTTGATAATGTTGAGGTATCAATGGTAGTAATGTATATTGATCTAGACAAGTTTGAAGAAATATTTGTGAATACTCAAGAGGTTGAGATTCTTTATATCAGAAAGAAAATATATTGATTTAAGATATCACAAAAAAGGAAGCAGAAAAGAGAAGACTGAAGTGATGGACAATTCATCATCATTGTTGTCAAGTTTGACACCCATAACAGAATTAGACTCATGGGGAGTAAATAATTAAGGGGGAGTATATAATCTGAAGGAGTCATGAAAAATAGATCAGATATTCCAGAAGAGAAGTATATGAAGAAGAGACTCAGTGAATTGGTTAGCAACTTTACACTTGATCTTAGTTCACTCAAGGTTGGTCAAGCATCCTTGAAAGAGTTTGAAAAAAAAGGTAGAGAAGATAATATCAAAAGGGGAGTAAAGTAATGTATATAATATGGAGTATGTCATATTATTAAGGTCCTAGAATAGACTTGGAGAAAATGGAGAAGCTACAATATGCATTATGTGCCCATCCACAGATTGTCAATTCATTGATTGCATTTTGGGAGAAAGAGATCCAGAAGTTGCAGATTGCATATCCAGATGTGTATGTTGAGTAAGTACATAGAAGTATTTTTTGAGAACCTTTGTCATTAATGTTAAAGTGGGAGTAGAGTATGAAGAATATGGAGTCTTGTATATGATAAGAGGGAGATTTAAGATAGAGAGGTTTTGTATAAGAGTACAGATAGTAACTTCGCCATATTCCTTTGTTGCCATTAATGACAAAGGGGAAGATTGTTGGAAATTTGACTATACTGGTGTATATGAATGTATTTAAGTGTTTTCATTATGGAAACAAATTCATGTGAAGTTTTAGAGTCAGCACACATTATCAGAAGATCATAAATTGGCTAAGTATAGAAGACTGGACAGTTAGCAGAGTACCAGAAGAATAGAGCATCAGTGCACGTGCATACGACCAAATTAGGGCATGTGCCTTTGAATATTATCTTATGAGTACGTTTACATGCTAATTCAAAGAGAGAATGATCAGATATGCAAGTACGAAGAAGATATAGCCAATTAAAGAGGTATAGCCAGTGAATGCCAGAACAAGACAAATATCACAGAAAGAGCTGACAGTGATTGTGTTAGTACAAAAGTTGCACATATCCTCAGGACCTGCATCTTTGGATTAGTGATTTCTAGTGATCTAATCATGTGTGGTTAAAGGCGCATGACTTGATTCATCCAGAGAAAGAAGTTAGAGCTAATTTGGCGGAGCGGACTGTGTGAAGAGAAGTGTCTGTTTGGTTTGACTAAAGAAGTTATAATTAATGTTGCGCCAACTTAATGAAGGGTTGCATGGTTATTTAAGTGATCAAGATAGATGGTAAAAGGTTTCCTAAAGCTGACATGTTTTTTTCTTTTGAGAAAGTACTTATAGAAGGTCATTTGTGATCGGAGAAGTTAAGAAAGCCAGAGATAAGAAAGCAGAGTAGAGTGTTAAAGCAGCAAAGATATATCTGTCATATGTTGATGATATAGATATTGAAGGAGAAGTTTTTAGAGTGAAGACAAGATTTTTGTAGTGATTAAAAATAGGTTAAAGCATCAGAGAACAAAAGGAACAAATCGGACAAGCAGTGTCACAGCAGCAGTTCACCTTGTAGATACAATGTGTATCAAAGATCCAGAAGGTTGTAGCCTTCACCCTTTGGACAGTGAGTCCACCACCCCTAACAGGGTTATTGTAAAAGACTCCTAACAGGGTCCGACCCTTAACAAGGTCACTATACTTCCTACATTGTAAAGACAACTCCTAACAGGGTTAAGGATCTTCTAACAAGGATCATATGAAACTAGTAAAAAATATTTGTGGGTACTAATTCCCAGTGAGATTTTCACCTGCGTTGGGTTTCCCCATAATCATATTTGGTGTTATGAGTTGTGTATAGTTATCTTACTTGAATTGATATTCAGTTCAGTACTTAAGCATTAAAGTTAAGATTCAAGAATGAAGAAAAAGTATTAATAGATAGATCACTGATTCACCCTCCCCCCCTCTCAGTGATCCTAATCCTAACATCAGGAAGATACCCAACTTGTTAGCAATGATTTTTAGAGTCTCTGTGTCTCTGTATTCCACTTGAAGATTGTCTGAAGAGATCCACATTGGGATAAACTCGACGACATTTTTAGAGTTGTCAAAGTTGGGAGACCATCATTGCATGTGTAGACCTAAATTGATATAGAACCATGCTTTAATTTTAAAGATGTCATCTCTACACTTCTAATCTCTTAAGATTGGTAGAAAATATCCCTGATCATCATCTAAGGATTCAATTTGGGTAACATTACACCAGTTAGCATGGACCCATGAAGAGAGTTGAATACTTGATAACTTTGTATTACAGAATTTATATATCAGGACCTGATGAGCTAAGAAAAGTCTCCTTTGGGCTAAAGAGTCCTCAGAGAAGGTAATGAAAATCCCCTCTGAACTAAGACATGGGCAAGCATCTTTGGTATTCCTAATTGATTTATCCCCTTGAGTTTTTTTCTCTCTTTTTTTCAAAGTAGGATCCACGTTTTCCAATAAAGGTTGACGTTGCAGAATTGAATCTAGCACTTGAGCTGAGTTCCCGATAGGTCTCCACCTTCTAACTAACTTTAGAGATCTATGACGTCCATTGTTGGGTCCTCTTTCCACTAGACTCCGGTTGTTTCTAAGTAGATCCATTATTTTCTTATGAATATCCCAATGTAGGCTAGTCTAGGGATTCTTTAGTAACATAGGTTTGATGGGTATCCCCACTTTGGTGGTTGGGAAAATCGGGATAAGATTTGGATTAAGTGGTGAGGAATTCCCAATTTGCCTATGCTTCTTAATGGTCCCACGAGGTCCTTGATATAGTCCCCGCCTTGGCTCTGGGCTTATTCATATAGTTATTAATTGCTACTACATTTTATATTAAATTTGTCTTGTGTATCATTTATTTATTTTCTTTAAGCCTCCATTCCAAAAACTAAAAATCTAAAAATAATAATAAACGTAAGACCATCGTTCATTTGTCATAGAATATGTGAGCCTAACTTATCACCATAATTTGTTAATATCAACTACATATTTATTAGTATAAGTGTTACAATGGTTCAACCATGGAGCTTAACTACGTGGCCGTGCAAACATCCAGATCTTAGTAGTCTCCAAGAATCTAACATACGTAGCTTCAATATTATTTACCTAAAGAAAGATTGAGCATAATACCATGATTTACCTAGGTGATACATGGTATGAGATGATCCACTGATTAATAATCATTGTTTATTTAAATTTTCCAAAGTAAAACATATTCATTAGGGAAAGTATGCCAATTCAACATAATCACAATATTTTCTTTGTCAAATACATGATCACTTACTATATTTGTACTTTCTTCGAGGATTCTACAAATTCAACATCAAACAGAAAACATTTGAATTTATAAAACATTCAAAATAATAATTCTATACTAGACTAATATATAGGATACACATTCTTGTACTCTCTTCAAGTAACAATTTCATTCAACACACATTATCAATTTTTGGTTCCGCCTTCTGAAGAAATTTATTTCTGCATAAGAAAATTTAGCTTGGAGTTACCAAAAGTTTTATCCTCACCTCTACATGATGCATTCTCAAAAGTGCAATACTATGTTTGTATTGGATCCTTAAATGACCTCCAATCATCTTGGACAACAAAACCACCAAGTTAGAAAATCTATCTAAACTCTATATTTAGCACAAATCAACATGTTTTTCGATTTTCTAGAAATATTGCACCCACTTACATGTCCAAGCTTAAAGATTTGAGAGAGAAGATAGTAAGCAATTTTATTTGTACAAACCACAGGTTCAAGGTTTCTTCAGACATCTGTGCGGGATTCCTTGCAAGCATTCTGGTTGCTGGGGCTTCAAAGTCACTGGCGGAGGATTTGTGTTAGCATTTGTTCTCTGGGAATTTCATAGTGGGGCTCCATAAGGTAGTCATGAACATTGATGCAGATCTCACAATGCCACTACTCTGGAATTTAGCCACGACAATGACTGCAGGCCAACGCTTCCCTGGTTTTAGAATTGGCCTCAGACAAAATATATATGCTGGACCACCTCGACGCCTACACATTCTTTGGGGCTGGGAATGGGATGACCATAAGCTACAAATTTTCATGATAAGGAGAGGTATAAAATTCCTCTCTAAATTTCTAAGAATTGAGGAATGTTTAAATGTCCCGTACAGTGAAAATTTAGCCGAAAATCTCCCTTGGGTTCATCAATATAAATATGATGAAAGATTGGATGGGTTGGGGAGTTTTAACTCCTCAGGTAACGCAATCATATGGGAGGAAATGGAGGTCGACTCTCATGATGCCAGTGGCGAGGATGAGGTCGAAGGTGATGACGCAGAAAATCAAGATAAAGAGGAGGCGGATGATGTGGAGACTGGCAA
>MU223980.1:42310-58887 GCA_018584345.1 Thuja plicata | reverse complement strand
CTTTGTGCTATCTGAATTCACCTTTTTAGCACTCGCCCTAGTACCAGTACTTAGGCTAGTAGTGCTGGGGTCTATAGCAGTATCATCGTCCACTATGATAGGAGTAGTGTTCCCATCCAGCATAGATAGAAGTGTCCTTAAGTTGCTATTAGTCACCTTCATGCCTTCATAGTTGTTTTTCATCATACGACTGAGAGTATCATCAAGACTTTGAATGTGACTTTCAGTTGTACGCTGGCAGAAGTTAACCACTGCATTAATTTTCAACTCAAGTTTCTCTAGCAGTCTTCTATCCATTTCATCCTCCTTATTATCACTAGTCTTGGTAACCTTATTCATAGGTTGAGCCATCAGAATAGAAATCTTATTCACTCTATATTGGAGGTCATGATACTTGGCATTGATATCTCTAATTTATCCAAAAGCCAGGAGTTCGGCTAATAATTCATCTTTTTCTGCTCTTTAACAACCTGCATAAACCTAGGAGGGTCTTGACTTTTCTCTGTCTCAATCTCATGGGTGCCACCAGATTTCTCATTATAATTTTTGTTTTTGTCTTCAATTTTAGTACCCTCAAATTTTTCTAGAGAATCTTTGGAAGCTTACCCTCATTAGACTGTGACTCAGCATAATTCACTAGAAATGGAGTAATTTAAAGATTTACCTTCTCTTGAGTCTCCAAAATCAGCTCACTATTCCTTTTCTTTAAGGGGTCTTATATCTCACCTCACCAAGGGTTCCAGGATCTTTCGGTGTTTTTTTACCTTCCTGTCCTTCTGTTTCCATGTACTCAGAACTGCCTTTGCTATCGCTATCCATCTCCTTAGAGGAGCCATTCTGCTCAAGGGATTTGGTATCCTCCCCTATTTCCATACTAGTTTCCTCAGAGACGAACTTGGCCACTTCACCCTTTTTAACCCTTTCTACCTTCCCCTTTTCCTTAGTTTCATTGTCCATGTTCATACCCTCCTCCTCCGTGAGTAACTTAGTAGGGTCAGCCCTACCAGTAGTAGCTTTACCCTTTCTCTTTTTTACAAGAGTATTACTCTCCTTAGCCATAGATCTTTTGCCCTTCTTTGACCTATTCGAACCTTCGACCTAGGTGTTATCCTGCAACTTAAATTTGGCGTACTCATATATCAAAAGACTTATCCCATCATGGAGAATAGGCTTCTCAACATTCTTTCTATTTTCCATCATGCTATTACCCAACGATTTCAGAAGAAAATAAGGGAAACAGATTTTCCTATTGTAGCGGATATGGTTAACCAACATAAAATGGAAGTTATAAACCCTAGTATACAGACCATCGAGGGTAAAGTACTGCATTAGACCTTTAGCCACTTTAGCCCAAAAGAGCTTCATATGACACCACAGGACAAAATCCCCTGACTATTTGACAAGTAAATATCTTTCCTCCTAGGTCTTAGGGTATATTCTAGCAGCATTTCTAGCTATAACCCCACCATTTTAATATTTCAAGCCAGACATTCTAACCCATGATATCAGAAATGATTTTCTTACAAACACAGAAGGTATTACCACAAAGAGTTACCTTTCCGTTGTCCCAGTTGTCAGCAAAATCCTTTTAAATATCTTTGTCATAACCATGGAGTCTCTCCATATAATCTGTGACCCCTCCTTGCTTTAGCCTCTTCCAAACCTCTTCTTCTTTTTTCCATTTGCAGACTTCGGGTTCTTCCTGTTTCAAATTCCTTCCCCTTTTTCCAATAAACCAAATATCACAAAATTGCACAGAATAAATTTGATGAGAGCTGACCAAGTGAATAATGGGGATAAGCTGCCTTTTTAAAGAAATGATAGCACCTCTCCCATTAATGTTATGATTATTCCATTTGTTGTTGTGCGTACGAAGCCCAATTTTAAGGCAACTCTAATTACTATCCTTTCTTGTCATCATAATTAGGAATATTTTTGGGTTTATGGTGGATTTGATCATACTTTAGGAGATTTAGGATATCATTTTTTAATCCTTTATTACCTTGACAATTTATGATGTCATTGCTGAAAGCACCTTTATTTGCTAGGTTGTCTGCCACAAAGTTTTGACTCTGTGAAGGCGTGGCTAACATAATTGACTTGAAAGCTAGCAAGAAATATTTTTATCTGATTAATGATGTGGCTCATATTCTAGGAAGTGGAATGAATTCCATTAATACAATTTATTGTATTCATTCAATCCCCTTCCAGCCACAGTTTTGAGAAATTTTTTCTTTTAGATAATTTGGAAGCATAGAGGGCCACCATTGCTTCAGTCACATGACTTGTTTGAGAAACAATAGGGTTTGAAAAAGTAGAAATACATATACCTTCATAATTTCTAACAATACAACCACATCCAGCAATGTCAGGGTTTCCTTTACTCATAGCATTGAAATTCACTTTGTGCCATCTAGGAGGAGGGGAACTCCAGATCACAGACTCACTACGCAAAGGAGATGGCTTATGCTTAGACACAAAGTTCCATTGCTCAATAACATCCATATTAGAGATCCCTTCCAGAATTTTTGGTTTTAAATCACAAGAAACTTTAGTGTTTTTAATGATGGTACTTATAATTTTAGTTCTGATCAAGTAGGGAGTGGATGTGTTATTTCTGAATATCCTATTGTTTCTTTTTTTCCAGATCCTCCGTATGACATGAGGAGCAATAAAATCCCAAACAAGTTTTCCCAATTGGTGAAGTATAGGAGATCTCCATTGTTCTAGGAATTATTTAATTGTATTGGGGAAAACCAAGCTCACTTGCCATTGCTGCAACACAACCCTCCATATATCCCTTGAGAACTAACAATGAAGCATAAGATGAGAAGATGACTCAACATTTTTCATACATAGATAGCATCTATTAGGGATAATCCATCCTCTTTTAATCAGGTTCTTTGTAGTAAGGATTTTGACCTGACTAAAAAGCTAGAAGAAAATGTTAATTTTAGGAATCAAGGAGGGATACCAAACCTTTGTCCAGTTGGGCTCCTCATCAGGAGGGGAGATCATCAAATACGTAGAGGCCAGCAAGGATTTTCCATTTGAATTAGGGGCCCAGTTGAGTTCATCTTCATGGTTATCTTGAATAACCCAGGGGGTTAGGTCCCGGTTAATAATTTTCAGAAGGGGGTCTATACCACTCAAATTAACCCATTTATCATCTCTAATAGTCCACAACTTTACTCACAACTCTGACGATGCAAATCTTAGAAAATTGAGCCATCCTAGGGTATTGGATGAGAGGTTTATCCCTAAATGAAGGATCCTCCCAGAAGCTGATTTTCTACCCATTGCCCACTTTCCAATGAGCTCCTTTAGTAGCAAGAGGTCTAGCTTTCAAAATGCTATTCCAAATCACAGAGCCTTGAACTAAAATAGGAGAGGAGTTGAAGGATTCAATAGAGGGAGTAGCAAAAAGGTATTTAGACTTGAGGATTTTATTCCAACCTTTTTCTTCTCCAAAATTTCTCCATCACTGCTTAGCTAGGAGAGCAATATTAATGTCTTTAATTTTTTTGATGCCAAGGCCCCCAAATTTAATAGGCTTGCACACTTTCTCCCATGCTACAAGGTGGATTTTGTCTTTTATTTCGGTGCCTGACCACAAGAATATTTTTTGGATCTTCTCAATAATATCATCAATCTTGGATGGGATTTTGAAGAGGCTCAACGCATAAACTAGAAGATTTTGAAGAGAGATCTTGAGTAGGACTTTCCCTGCATTGTTGAGAAGGGTGCCTTTCCATCTAGCAAGTTTTCTATTGATCTTATCCACGATAGAATTCCAGAATGAGTCTGGATGTTTCAAGCTCAATGGGAGAGCCAAATAGCTGGAGGGGAAGTTTGTAATAGTGCAGCCAAGGATGGTCGCCATTCTCTGTTGGCGATCTGGAGTGGTGTTAACAAAAAAGAGGGAGCTCTTATCCCAGTTAATTAGCTGACCTATAGCTGAGGAGTAGGTATCAATAGCCTTCTTGATAGCTTTAGCTTCTTTAATAGAGGAGGAACTCATAAGCATAGTATCATCCACAAATTGCTCATGGGAGCTGGGGGGACAAGAGGATGAGGGAAGAAGCCCTTGAATCGACCCCTCCAAGACCCCTTTAGAGAAAATTCTCCCAAAACTTTCAGCCATGATAGCAAAGAGGATGGGGGGATTGGGTCCACTTGGCAGAGACCTCTAGAGGGGAAAAAGAAATTAGAATTTGAGCCATTCACCAGCATCGAGATAGAAGGAGAAGCAATGAGTTTCTCAATAAGGCCAATCACTTTCAAAGAAAAGCCAAAAGAAGTAAGGACTTTACAATGGAACTTCCAATCCACTCTATCATAGGCCTTTGAGAGATCCACCTTCATAAGGAACTCATCCTTTTAGAGACCTCTAGAGAATGAATATTCTCATGGACATAGATAATAGAATCCAGAATCCGATGACCTAGGAGAAAAACATTTTGCTTGGGGGAGATCTTCAGAATACAATTCATGGGGACCTTAGAGATGATCTTATAGAAAGTGTTACACAAGTTGATTGGTCTAAAGCTATTAGCACTATCTGCCCCCTGCCGCTTGGGAATAAGGACAAAAAAAAGTAGAATTAACTTCTCTCAAGAGGGACCCAGACCCAAAGAATTCTTTCAATGCATCTGAAATGTCTTTCTCCACAATGTGCCAAAAGGACTGGAAGAAAAAATGAGGGAAACCATCGAGAACGGGAGATTTTTCTCCTTCAAAGGAGAAGACCGCAACCCTAATTTCTTTAGTAGATGGGATTTTAGTCAACATCTTATTATCTTCTCTTGACAAGATACATGGAATGGAATCTTGAAGTAGCTTTTGGTTGTCCTCAGAGAGATGTGGGTCTTCTTTGAGAAGAGAATAAAAATAGCTAGATAATTCATTTTTGATTTCCTCCTCCTTACTTATTCTACCTTGAGTCCCATTTAAATCCTCTATCCTTTTAACTGCCTTATGTTTCTGGGCAGTCAAGTGGAAGAAACATGTATTCTTATCCCTCGCCCTGAGCCAAAGATCTCTAGATTGTTGCCTCCAAAACACCTCATCCTTAGAAATAATTTTATGATAATCAGCTTGAATTTTGTTTTCCTTAACTTTGTTCTCTGTAGTCAAGCCCTCTAGTTCAATAATTATTTGGATCTCTTGGAGATTAGCTTGGATCAAGCTTTTGTTTATAAAATATCACCGAACTCTTATTTTTTCCAGACCTTAACTTTGTTCTTTATTATTTTAGTTTTTAGGCAACTCTATACATAACAGCACCTTCCACTTGGACATCCCACCACTCAGCAACCTACTTAGCCAGGTTAGTGTGCTGCATCCACATTTTTTCAAATCTAAACGGATAGTTTCTCTTACCCAAGATAGAATTCTCCTGGATTGAGATAGGAGAGTGATCAAAACCTACTCGAGGAAGAGTAGACAAAGAATATTCATAAAGGAGTATCCAATCTATTGAAAATAGAGTTCTATCTAGCCGAACTTGGATCAGGTTATCCCCCAGTTCTTCTATTAGATGAGGTAAAGCTGCTACCTTTGAGATCAAGGTCCAAGAGAGCCTCATTATTAATAAAATCCATAAGATCCACTCCACTAACAATCTGAGACATGATTCCTCTAGTTTTTTCAGAGTCAAAGAGGGGGGTATTGAAGTCTCCAACCACCATCTAGTAATCATTATTAATACTACTTCTCCCAGATTCTAGTTTTTGCTAGAATCTATCCCTCCAAGTTTTAGATTTGGGCGCATAAATATTGGAAAGAACCCAAGTGAAGTTGTACCCAATATGAGTGAATCAAATATAAGATATGTTTCCTTTTGATTTAATAATTTCCCCTATAATAGTATAAACATTCCAAAAGGAAGCAGTCCCTCTAGAGGCTCCCACAGAACTGTACAGTCTGCAACACCACAGTTTTTGAACATTTTTAACTTTTCCACTTTGTCTCTTGTCATTTTAGTTTCCTATATAAGAATGATGTTTTCCTTCTGATCCCTAACTATATTTATCAAAAAATCCTATTTGTGGGGGCTATTCAATACCCTGATGTTCTAGGATATAATCTTCATTTATTACTTTAGGGAGTAATCCTGGAAGGTTCTCTATCTCCCATCCGCTATACTTTATCTACTTTCCTGTTCTCGAGTGAATCTATTTTTAGGTATTCCCCTAGGAGGTTTGGGAGTGCCCACATCCACTCTCATAGCTCTAGTTACAACACCTCCTAGGGGAATCCAAGAAATAAAGCTACTTTGTTTCTTCTTACTGTGAGAAACCTCAGTCCATAAGACTTCTGAACATGCTAGAAAGGGGTTAGATTCTTCAAGAGAGTCTCTCCAGTTGTTATTACTCCTAGGATTTTGGGAGCTTAAGATTCTATCATCATATTTAACACCTATATCAATGATTACAACAATAGGAGAAGGAGGTTTCTCAATGCAAAGAGTTTCCATACCTTCTAGATCACCTTCTATTTCTCCTGCTTCAAATGAGTCTGTTGGTTTTGTTGCTTCCAACGGAGGTGGCTCCTCACTACTTCTTAGATTAGTAGCTGCTTGGGCTGATTCATTTAGACTTGATTCTGAACCTTTCCCTGAAAAGAGGACAAACTATCAAGGTGGTCACTTTAGGGTTTCCCAGATTTTTCTCCTTCCAAATATTCCTTGGTTCCTTGAAGGAACGGTTTTCTCTTTCTGATAATTGAGGGGACATTCTTTTTCCCTATGGCTTGATTTCTTAAAATAAAAGCACACAAAAGGGAGGGATTCAAACTCAACTTCTTGAGACCAAGATCCAAGTTTTGATTTAATCACGATAGTGTTCATCAGATCTGCCATATGGAGGATGTTAACACAAACCTTGGCATACAACCTTCTCATTTTTGTTGTTGTCATTGGATCAATCGAGAGGAGGTCTCCAAAGGAACTAGCCATTCCCCCCAATACATCTTCATGCCAATATTCCATAGTGAGACCTGGGAATTTGATCCAGACCGGAGCCGAGACAAAGAAATCCGAGTCGTTGAGGATCAAATTTGGGGACCATTTACGCAAGGCAAGGGAGAAGCGTCCCAACATCCAAGGGCCACCGCACAGGATATTTGAAATATCTTCCATATTAGAGAACTCAAAGGAGAAGAATCCTGTAGTCATTGCAAAAATGGAATGATCGATCAGGGGGTCAGGAATAAAAATAGAAGAAATGGAATGATCGATCAGGGGGCTAGGAATAAAAATAGAAAATTCACCTTTTGTAGGGTTTGAGATCACATTGAATACAGGAAAGGAGGATTTCCCTATTGGTTTAATACCAAAGAGTCTAGACCACTTGCCTTTTGGAGCTAATGCTCCTACTTTGAGAGATTCTTTAGCCTGTCGAGGCTTGTCAGAATCTGGGGGGCCCTATCAGAAATTACTCTCGGGGACAACTGCTTTTGTTGACTTCACCCCGATTTGGTCAATCTATGCCTTTTCCTCATTTTTCCACTGGATCCCTCCAACAATGTTGTTATTTTGAGGATCCTCACCAAGTACTGCACCTGTAGTAGCAACATCGCCATTGCCACATGTGGGATTCTCAGCTATCGAGCCTGCAGTAGAAGCATTTCCATTGCCAGGCTTGGGATTCAAAAGAGGTTTCTTGATCGAAGTTTCTGCCATGTCAAATCAAAGTTGCAAAAATTTATCCAAAATTGTTTTTATTCCATATATCTCAATTAAAATCCCTTAATCTAATTTAAAGAAACCAATCAATAACATAATCATATTTAATTATTTCAAACTTAAAAAATTTCAATGACATTTGAACCGCCTCATAATAGGTGTGGAATTATCATGCTCAAGGCCTTTCTTAGGAATAGTTTATTCAATCTAAGGACTACTTCCCCCATTATGAGGTGGATTTAACTTGTCAACCCAGGGACATATACTTGAAATGGTTAGTACGATATGTGCACTAGGTTCCTTAAGGAGTCATTCTACTTATGCTACAGGAAGGTAAAAATGCATAAAAGAAACCTACACTAGTGCTGCAGGAAAAGAATACACTTATCTCCTTACTAAAATGAATTCTAGAAATTTCAAACTCTACTTAAACCTATACTTTCAACCTAGAACATCCATTATAACTATTCTTGCAGATGCTACAGGAACATTCACAAGGTACAATGCTGCAGAAGAAATTGTAACTTCTATATGAAATACTGGAAATACTAGAAATACTAGAAATGCTAGAAGGAAACATATTCTATTCTAACCTATTCCACCTCCCAAGTGGGCCCCCTTGGTTGGTTTCTTCTAATCTATTAACACAGAACGTAAACCAAGAATTACTTCATTGTATTTCAAAAACTCATTACATAAAAACAATACATGAAACTTAAAATAGTTTGCTGTAAGATATAGCAATTTTCTTCCAAAAAATTCTTTCTCTAACTTTCCTCTCTAACTCTAAACTATCCATACAATCCCTATAAATAGAGGATCAAACACTTATTAAAAAACAGAAAAGAAACTATCTTGCTTAAAACATGCCAGAGAAGAAGACAGAAATCCAATAGCCCGCGGTGTGGGTAACAAAGCTTGGGCGACTAGTTAAACATAATAAAGTGTAGAGGGAATATAGAAACACTACATCCCCATGTCCTAGAATAATGTCTCCTCCATTGTAGCACCAATGTCTCCTGGTGTTGTGATGATCACTCCACTGTAGCTGGTCCTCAACAGTCTTCCTTGAATGTTGTTGACCACTCTCCATCAGCTTCCTCTCCTGTCAAGTTAGTTGTGATGCAGAAATATTCATGCAACAAGCTTAATCAAATTAAATCCAGATATTAGAACATATATTCTGATGGTTATATGAAATACTGCACTATATGTATAATATTTGCAAAATATGTCACAAATATCTACCCATGGTCTATCAGTTGTATCTGGACTTTATCACAAGTTTTAACTGGCTAGGTTCACAAATGTTTTGTCAGAAACTAGAATAGAGTATTTAAGATTATACAAAATAAAGGCAATAATTTGGCCTTATCATCTACCCCTTGCTTAATCAAATGCTTTCCTCAAGTGCATCTTCTGGAATTTGACCTAAAGTCACCAACTTCAGTTCTTCCTCGCCTCTATCTCTTGAAGGAGTAGTAGAATTCTCTTGTTCTTTCCCAAACTTCCCTATTGTGATCCTCCTACAGCCTATCAAGCCTAGCAGTGTTGATGTCATACAAGGTCCAAAGGAGCATGGACGGCTGCGTTATGAGTGGACACCAGAGCTCCTACCTAATTTTCCTACCTAGCTCCATGTTTTTTGGTGCTCAGTGTATTGCTGCTTCAAGGTCAATGGGGCTGTGTGGTTTTTACCTTTTGAATGCCTTAGATAATATATCCCATCTACTTCTGGCACCGGTTAAGGATTTTTGGAAGACAAAATAAGACATGCTATCATATTCTGCGTACACAACTGTTCTGAGCTTGAAAATTTTATCTCTTATATCCTTTTTAATATTCCCATATGTCAGTTTGAACCAATCCCTCAGGAATACTTCTGGTTGACTACTTTCTGCTCTTAATGGCAGGGGTTCTATTTTCTTAAGTTCTCTGTAATTCTCCAATTTTTTATTATAGTTAGCCTCATAGTGCATCCAAGACATTAGGGCCCTTAGGTGTATATCCCCTATGTAAAGTAGGGGGTACCATTCAGTCTTTGTAGGAATGATGAAATTATGGACATACAACTCATAGAGTAAGTTTTTTTTCCAAAATGGAAGGGTCTGGTATAAACCATAAAATTCCTGGGTTGTTTTGAACTCTGAGTTTACATATTTAAGGGTCATCATCAACTGGAATAGGAGGAATTGTTCTTTGAGATAGATGGTATAGACCCTAGGTGGCGATCTACAAGAAATTATCTGGTTAGTCATCTTAAGGGCATGTTCCATTCTCTATTTCTGTCTTGCCAACTGATCTTTTAATTCTGCAATTTCCTCTCCTTGTTCTGCTATTACTTTCTGCCATTTCTTTTTCTCTTCTCTCCATAGAGTGGTTGTCAGTGCATGCTTATTATATAACTGGAAGAGAAGCATTTGTAGAGTAATTGAACCACTGTTTTCATCCTGGTTGTTCTTCCTCCTTTGTTCCCTCCATAACTGCTCTAAGAAATTTATTAACCAAGTTTGCTCATAGGAAACTAGGGCATTTCTTGTGCAAGCTAGCTGGTGAGTTAATGGGGTTTCTTTTTCATGGGTTGGACCATCCTGATGACTAACTCCTAGGTAATTTTGACATACATTTGGCTCAGCTTCACACTCCTCATCTAGATTTTGAGGAATGTCTAGAATCTCAGACTGGCTGGGAGAATCATTCGGAACAATATGAATAGGATTTTCCTCTGCAAATATTTTGGGGGAAGTGGATTGGATTTCAGTGGGTACTTTAGGAATCTTCCCTCTCATCCTATGGCTTCTTCTTACAGGGATTTCCTCAATCTCTACAGCCTTTTTCTTACTAACCCTTTTTGTTTTCTCATGCTGCAGGAGTAGTGGCTGCAGGAACTGACTTCATTTTCTTTCCTCTCGAGACTGTAGGGTTTCATGGCTCAGATGCAAGAACTGAAGTTTCTCCCACTAACTTCCATTTTCCTTTTGTTCAGGTGGAAGTAGGTATATTTCTCATGTGAGTAGGTTAAGGCACATTTTCTTGTAAATTTTTAGTTTCTACCCCTTGGGTACTTTTCTCAATAACTTGGTCAGGGGGAACTTTATTATCTTAGCTAATTTGCACATTAGGGGCAATTTGAGGCTGCAGGGTTTTATGATGGACAAACTCTACCCATGCTATAGGAGAGACATCCCTAAGAGATCTTTCTATGAGAAATTTAATTAGGGCATGGTGAGTAACAGAATTGTGATTTCCTTTCTGGGTTTCCTCGGCACTAATGCACAACATATTAAAAAATAAACTGGGGGCATTCATTGGGATATTATGTCATACATAACTAAGTAGCTTAAAATAATGTGCATGTAATTAGGAAATATTCCTTCATAGGTTAAATACCTAATAATGTGTGTGGCCAACTCATAATATGGTGGAGGAATGGACATTCTTTTGCACCCCTCTTTAGTGATCTCCAGAGGAGGGTCACCTGGCAGGGTAAACTGGGCCCTAGTTGACCTAGCATCGTGCACATTGGGGTAGTGTTCCCCTGCTACTGGAAAACTGGTTACTTCCTCTATTTTCTCCTCTGTTGTAACGAATGTCAACCCCCATACCGTTGTTTGGCCTTCATCAAATATGTTTACAAATTCTTTTGCTACTTCCTCACAAAACTCTGTCAATTTTAAGAAATATCCCAGCCATCCACAGGCATTAAATCTTCTTACTGCCTCAACATCATAAAGTAAAATACTATGAACTACTGGCTCATGCCGCTACAATTGGCCCCCCATTTGTGCTTACCAAATTCAACCTCCGCTCTGTTCTCGACAATTACCTTCTTCTCTTTTGAACTTCAGAATACTTCTTGTAAAACCACAAACCCTTTTTCACATTCTTCTGGTACTCTTGGTATGAACAATAATAATGTACTTTAACAAAATGAATTATAGATATTCATGCAAGAGTTATGTCATGGTTTTAATACTGCATCACATCTAGTCTAACAATTAGGGGTTTATTTGGAATAAAGGTATGACACTTGATAGTTGTGTGATGCGGCAGTTGGATTTTAATTAAAACAAGGCTGAAGTATAGATTTGAGGATCTTAACGAGTAAATAGAAATGATATTTTAGGAATTGGCACACTTCCCTGCCCACTATGAAACATTGACAACTGTCCTCACTTGTCAAACTTGGAAGAAGGTATGGAAATGGATTAAGGCGGGAATGATACATTTATTGTAGTATTCGATATAACCAACAAAATCTATGTGCTAAAAATGGAAATAAATTTGAAAAGCTCATACCTAATAATCGATCATCGCACATGCCAAGAAAGGTTGGTGAGAGTGGAATGACGGTGTCAGTGGTCGGCATGCATCAGTGCATGATCTCTTTATTGAAAGCATAGAAAAATGATGACATGGGAGGTGGGTGGATGGAAGATTAAGGAATGAAATGGGTTAAAAAAGAAGAATGTAGAAAGTGAATAGATAATTTGAACTTTATGTAAACATAAAGTTTTTATTATGGTCATGCTTCAAAGGAATTCTTATTGAAGAGCTACAGGAAGGAGGTTGACACCCTCTACTGTAGGAAGTGTTACCTGTTGATCATTTAAAAATGGCCTGTTGAATTGCTACAGGAAGCCTTCTTTCATCTATGGCTGGTGATACATGTTTAGTCTATGTCCATTGACTAATAGCTTGAAGTGTACAGGGTCAATTGTGGTCAACTAGACTGCTCCATTTGTAAATACATGGCTTATTTCATATGGACCCAGCCATCATGTCTGCAGCTGGCCTGGTATCTCTTGGAATCTGGAATCATATAGCAATGCCCAATCTCAAACTTGGAACTGCTAACTCTTAATATGGGAGTTGTGCCACTGTTTCCTTTGCTTTTGGACAATTTCCATGCATTGCAGGGCAGACTTGCACATTTCATCCAAAGAATTGAGATGCAACAAGTTCTCTCTCTATGTAGCAGGAAGATCAATATTTAACTCCAACATTGTTCTTAATGTCTTGTGTTCAAATTCAATCGGTAGCATTACTGATTTACCATATAATAGTTCAAACAGAGTGAACCCTGTGGTGGTCTTCCATGTTGTTCCATACACCTAGACAACTTCTGATAGTCTACTGCTCCAATCTTGGTAATGCAAATGAATTGTCTTTGTTAAGATTGCTTCTATTTCCCGATCTGTAACTTCTTCTTATCCATTGGCTTGAGGGTGATAGGGGTTTAAATTCTGATGTCTGATATTATATTCCTTCATGAGCTCTGTTATTAGATTGGTTGTGAATTGAGTACCTTGATCAGTAAAAAGTTCTCTTGGCATGCCATATCTAGTAAAAATTTGTTCATATAGAAATTCAGCAACTTTATGATCCCTGGCATGCTTCATTGCTCTTACTTCGACCCATTTGGTCAGGTAATCTATGCACACCACAATGTATGACTTCCCATTGGATGGAGGGTCTATGGGACCAATAAAGTCCATGCCCCATTTATCATATGGTGTTACCACCACCTATGGGTTTAAGGGCATTTCATCTGATCTTGTTGGGTGGCCCATTCTTTGACATTTGTCACACTTCCTTGTATAACTGGCTGCATCTTTGTGAAGTGTAGGCTAGTAGTAGCTAGTTGTTAAAATATTTTGTGTTGTTATTTTGGCTACAAATTGTCCTCCACATGGTTCATTATGACATGCATGTAGAATGTCATATGTCTCATCTTCTCTCACACATCTCCTCATGACTTGGTCAGGTCCAGTGTAAAATAATGTGCTATCAATCCAAGAGAAATGGAAGCTTTTCTCTACAAGCAGCTTCTTATCCTTATAAGAGAAATGTGTGGGCATTTTGTTAGCTACTAGGTAATTAGCTATATCAGCATACCATAGATTTTGGATAGCAATATGAAATAAATGTTCATCTAGAAATGCATCATCTATCAAAGTAGTATCTTCTTCAGCATGATGGATTCTTGATAGATTATCAGCTACAATGTTTGCTTTCCCTGGCTTGTCAATGATTGTTATATCAAATTCTTGCAAAAGAAGAAGCCATCTTGCTAACCTGCCTATGATGGTAGGTTTGTTCATGAGATACTTAATTGCTACATGGTCAGTATGAACAAAGATAGGATAACTAGTTACATAATGGCAGAATTTGTTCAGAGCATAAACTACTGCTAGCAATTCTTTCTTAGTCACTGTATAGTTTAACTCTGGTCTATGTAGACTCTTACTGATATAATAGATTGCATTTTCAAGGTTTTTATACTTTTGTCCTAAGACAGCACCTATGGCATAGTCTGAAGCATCTGTATGTATGTGAAATGGCAAAGTCCAGTCAAGACCCCTAAGTACTGGTGCAGTTGTCAAAAGTGACTTAAGCTACTGGAAGGATTCATCACATTCATTTGTCCAAGAAAATTCAACTTCTTTGGTAAGTAAGTTGTACAGAGGACTAGCTATTTGACTAAAGTTCCAAATAAACCTCCTATAATAGCCATCACGACCTAGGAAAGATATGACATCTTTTTGCTTAGTAGGAATAGGGAGTGTGAGAATTACCTCTATCTTCACAGGATCTACCTAGATTCTAGCTTTGGAAACAAAATGTCCCAACACCACTCCTTCCCGCATCATCAGAAAGCACTTTTCACTTTTGAGAGATAAGTTATGTTCCTCGCATCTGATTAGTACTTTCTCCAAGTTCTTTAGAGCTTCCTCAAATGTGACACCGAATGTAGTGAAGTTGTCCATATAGATTTCCATGCAATCATGTGATATATCAGCAAAGATACTGATCATAGCTCTCTGAAAGGTAGCAAGTGCATTGCATAATCTAAATGGTAATACTAAATAGACATATGTGCCCCAAGGGAATGTGAATGTAGTCTTTTCCTAATCTTTAGGGGCAATGCTTATCTAACAATAACCACTATATCCATCCAGAAAGGAAAAGTATTTCTTTCCAGCCAAATTATCCAAGACCTAGTCAATAAAAGGTAAAGGAAAGTGGTCCTTCTTTGTGGCATTATTTAATTCCCTGCAATCCACACATATTCACCACTTACCTCCTTTTTTAGGTACAATTACCAATGGTGATACCCACTTGCTATCAAAGATTGGATAGATGAATCCAGCATCCAACAACTTCTGCAACTCAGTTTTAACTATTTCTCTTAGTGCAAGATTTATTCTCCTCTGAGGTTGAGAAAGTGGCAAGCTTCCATCACTGATGTAGATTTTGTGGGTGTAGAGTTTAGGGTTTATTCCCTCCATATGTCCATACTCCCATGCAAAGGCTTTTTCATGCTGACTGAGGAGCTTGGTTAACAGAGCCAACTGTGATTGGGACAACTTGTTGTTTACATGGAGGTTATGACCAGGGGAAAGTTACACTATTGTTGTGAGATCTACCATTGATACTTTGGGCATTGGACTTGTAGCTATTTCATTTGGCTGTAATTGATTAATTATTTCAGTGGTTGCTGGAAACATACAGTCCTCATAGGTACATAGCTGTAAAATAGAACTTTCTAAAATATCTTTAGCCACAATACATTCATTTGTAAGAATGCTCTGTATCACATCATCTTCCTCTTGCATATTTAGAAAATATTGCCTATGCAACATCATTAGCTAGTCTACTGAATTCAGCTCTTCCTCCTCATCCCCTAAGTATGGCCAAATAGGCTCTCCCAAGTCTGGTTGGGGTTGAGCAGGAGGATATAGGGCTAGCTTCCTTATGGCTTGACCATTTGAAATTTTCATACTACCTGATCTGCAATTAATTTTGGCATCAGTGGTGGCTAACCAAGGTCTTCCATAGATTACAAGATAGCCAGCAAAGTTTACTTTAGGTGATAGCATAAGAAAATCAGTAGGATACTCCCATGAATCTAAGCTAACTATCACATCTTCTATGAGACCCTCTGGAGTAACAGTTGAGCTATCAGCAAGTTGTAACACTGTGGCTATTGTTCTTAAGCCTTCTATGATTAGCCTATGCATTGTATCTTTAGTCATCACATTTATTGTTGCTCCCAAATCAATTAGAGAATTTTTCACAGCATATCCATTTATTATCAGGTCAACTACTGGGTTGCCAGGATCTAAATACTTTGGTATTACCACCTTTCCTAACATGATATCTGCTAATTTCCCTAGAACATGTACTGTTTGAGGGTCTTTCTTCTTCTGTCCTAGATTCTTAAGGCATTCTTCCTTAATAGACTTTCCATAAAGAGGTATATCTTTGATAGCTTGGAACAGAGGGATTTGAATGTTCATGTTTTTTAGCTGCTCAATAATATCAAATGTTTCTTCCTCTTGGGGTATAGGTTTTTCTTTGTTTATCCTATGTGGAAAGGGTGGATTTATTGAAGTGTGGATAGTATTTCTACTGGGTATATCAGTTGCCTGGCTGGTATTTGGCAGTGTGGCTTCTAGAAGTAGTGTGGTAGGAGTGTCTGCAACTTCTGTGATAATAGGATACTTAGGTGTAGGCAGTGTGGTACCAGACCTCAAATGGATATCAGCTATCTCTAATGAATAAGTAGGGCACTGCTGAGTGTTAGTAGTGTATGTTTGCTGCTGCTAATATTTGTTGTTTGGATTTGGCTGTGGTTGAGTAGGCAATTGGTTTGGCTTTGGATTAGCATTAGTTGTTGCAGGAGGTGGCATTATTGCAAGTGGTTGCACTGGAGGTGGTAATTATGGACAGACAAAATTTTGGTTAAGCCACTATTGAGGCCCCCTCCATTGATTAGTTTGCTGCAAATTTCCTTGCGATGGTTGCTATTGATTCTACTGATTAGGCCACTAGTTATTTTTTGGGTTTTTCCACTGGTTATTCTACTAGTTTGGCCATTGGTTAT